>JXOV01000056.1:0-12703 GCA_001014945.1 Clogmia albipunctata | reverse complement strand
ATAATTTCATTATATTAATGTTTAAAAGTACTAAAAAATAATAACTGCCCTTCATAAAATTGTTTGTTTACAAATTTTGACATTTAAAATATTATTATTATTGGCGGGATATTATTTAACTAAAAACTTTATATTTAAGTACTTTTACTATTAAGTCGAATTACAAATTTGTATATCTTAATGCAAGCCTACCAATTTCTAATAATTTGATGACATTAATTTTCTTTCTGAAAAAAATTAAGCATNTATAATTTCATTATATTAATGTTTAAAAGTACAAATAAATAACAACTGCACTTCATGAAATTGTTTGTTTACAAATTTTGACATTTCAAATATTATTATTAATGGCAGAATATTATTTTTATAAAAATTTTATATTTGAATCATTATACTATTAAAATAAATTTCTGTATCTTAATCCAAGCCCACCTTTTTCTAATTATTTTATTCCATTAATTTTCTTTCTAAACAAATTTTGCATGAACTTTGACAGTTGACCTGATCTGATTTCAAATTTTGAATTGTAGCTGACACCGTAAATAAATGTTAAACTGTAATAGAGTTTTGTTGTGAAACAACTGAGAATTGAAATTTTAAGTAAAGTTTCTTTTTTTCGTGTTTTTCAGCCAAAAATGTAATAAAGAAGCGTTGTAAAGTGATAAAAGTGTACTAAAAATCAATATTAACCAGTGAGTAAAGTAAAAACATAATAACAAAAGTAAAAAAACGCCAAAATTGATTTCCAAAACAGATTTATAAATCGCAAATAATTTACATAAAAACCGTGCAAAACAATAAATAATCAATTGATAACGATTTCAACAAAGGTTCTGAGTGTATGTGAGGCTAAAACCGCGCCCTNCGTTGTAAAGTGATAAAAGTGTACTAAAAATCCATATTAACCTGTGAGTAAAGTGAAAACATAATAACAGAAGTAAAAAAACGCCAAAATTGATTTCCAAAACAAATTTATATATCGGAAATAATTTACAAAAAAACAGTGCAAAACAATAAATAATCAATTGATAACTTTATCAACAAAGGTTCTGAGTATATGTGAGGCTAAAACCGCGCCCTGCCACAGCTCCATTGGTTCTAAATTGAACGGAAATTGGCCCTGAAGTGAAATCTGTGACTGGGAAATTTAGGGAAAAATCTTCGCTCCTAGACCCATCATTGAGTCTTTCACCACATAATCGCATTCCGTTGATAATAACAAAGTCGTCCGGGCAGTTGTAGATCTCAGCTCCTGCCTGGCGAGGAGGAATTATACTTTGTCCGTCTTCATCGACATTGAGAATTTGGAATTCTTGTTCTTCTCCATTTTTCTCATTTTTAAAAGATATTGTGCAAAATCCTGGACTCCTTTTTATGCAAATTGCATAGTTTAGGTTGTTCTGAAAGATAAAAAATATAGTTAATTAATTCAATTATCAATTTTTAAAGGAAAATTACAAAATATTGGNTCGACATTGAGAATTTGGAATTCTTGTTCTTCTCCATTTTTCTCATTTTTAAAAGATATTGTGCAAAAGCCTGGGCTCCTTTTTATGCAAATTGCATAGTTTAGATTGTTCTGAAAGGTATAAGGTAGAATTAAGTATTTTAATTATCAATTTTGAAAGGAAAATTACGAAATATTGAGGTCTTCGAATTGAAACTGGGGAAAAGATTATCTCATAATTAAAGGTCTGTAAAAGNATTGAAACTGGGGAAAAGATTATCTCATAATTGAAAGATTGTAGAACTCCAGTCGGTTCCGTAAAATACTGAAGACATCCCTGGGGAGCTAAATTAACCATTAACTGAGTAATCCGAATGCTGAAGAGTCTATTATCAGGAATAAGTGATTGAATATTTAGGAGTAATTGCCGGTCTTCTGAAGTTGAAACGTCGATAAACACTGAAATTTGATTTTATTAATAAAGATTTCGGTTTTGATCGATTATTTCCTTACTGTGCTGTCCATTATTGATACCACAAATGATTGGGACAATATGGTTGATACTCTGTCCTGAAATTAAGAGCCTGTCTTCGTTACAGTCACCATTTAAAGGCGGTCTCAATTCCAGTTTGATGAATTCCAACAAAATTTGTTCGACGTTTGGCATCAAACTTATCGTTACAGAGCAGTCCAACACCTCGGAAAAGGGCATTGGGTAGTTGGGATTTTCAAAATAAGCCACTTCCTGGTTGATTTCAGCTCCACAGGTGATTTGAACTGGAAAAAGTTTGATTAAAATTGAAAATAAAATGGAAATAAATTCATACAAAAGCAGCAAACTCCAAGTCCATTAGCACATTCTCCCATTCCAATTCCGCCCTTCTTTTGACATTCATAGGGATGGTAGCAGGTTCCGTTGAGCTCCCTTAACGGTTTAGTAGTCGATTGGCAGGATAAATTTGGGATATTAACCAAGGAAAATAGATTCAAAAATCGACTATTTTCCTTTCGAATCAAACTTTCATTTTTCTTTGGCCAAATTAATTTATTCACTTTGTCCAGAACATTAGTCAAGAAGTTATCTCCGGGGACAGTCTCCTCCCTGATTAATCGATCCGTTCGGTTCTCATTGATAAACGCCAGCTTGTTGCTGTCGATTATATCCAAAGCTGTCGATCCGTTTGGGACGTTTAGAAGAAGAATTAATGCGAAAAGCGCGACCATTTTTCACCGCCTCAATGTCAATCACTCAATCGACTGACGAAGAAGTTGAGGACGGGCTGGGAAATTGGCTGCCTTCGCCATGACCTGGATCGAATGCTCAATAGATGCCCGGAATGCAAATTGAAACGGAGATGCGGAAAATTGGTCGCGCGGAAAGTGTAACCAAAGATAGACAGTCGGGTTTGCAAATGCAAAAATACAATGAATGATAAATGACGATTAATGACCGTTTCTCGTCGGATTAGAATTGAGATAAATAAGTAATTTAATTTAGTGCTTTACTTTATTATAACAAAAGCTCGTATAAAATTTATGCGAAATGAAAAAGCCTTTAAATCAAACACATTTTGAACAAAGGAAAGCTTATAAATGGTTTTCAATCCCATATCAAATACTAAAAAACTAAAATTATAATTATTTTAATATGCTTAAGAATATTTCTTTTATTTTTGGTATTTAATTTTCATTTGTAATATAAATCGTAATATGTTTCTTAAAATTGATGTTAGTGCTGCGCCACCTAGGAGGACAACATGGTAATTTCATACAAAAGCTGACTATCTTTACCGTCTTTGACTGTCTCTCTTACCTTCTTTTCGTTTTAAATGTATTGTAACTGGAAATTTCCAAATCGACACGTTTGCCAACTAGTGGCAAATTTTTAATCTCGATTTTCGAAAGAGAATTAAATTTCAAATGAAATTTTTTTCTTTAAAATACTGTACACATAGGATACGGAAGACGTGTCATTAATAGTGAACCTTTTAAAAATTTGAGTTTTGTCAAAATTTGAATTTAAATCCATTTATTTGCATTGGTATTGGTTTCGTGTACAAGTATAATTTGAATTCCAGTAAAATTCCAATAATTCCAGCACAATTCCAATAATTATTTTACCATGTTTTTCGAGACGGTTTAGCACTATTATGACATTCAAAATTGTTCTGTCCAAATCGTTATTATAGCACAAGTGCTTTAAAAAATTATTCAAAGTACTAGTGCTTTTTTATTATTATTAAAGTCTGACCGTAAACGAATTTCATCAATTTATATGAAAAGTTACTTTGAAACTGGAGGCTTCACTGTTAAATATTGACAAATTTTGACGAACACTGGAGACCATTACCCGACTCACTTAGATTACATTTATGGATTTTTATATTAAAAAATTCTGTTTCGATTCAACATTTTTTTATGAAACAGAAACATAAACATCATTGAAAATTATTAGCCAAATATAAGAATTTGTGCCGAAGAAATCAAAAGCGATTTACAAAATAGTTTCTCTCAATTTATTGAATTGTGCAATGAAATTAAAGTTTTAAAAAAATTGCAAAACCGTTACTCTTTCAATTTATATTTAGGAATGTTCTACCATTTTCCCGCATTACAAAGCAACAAAGTCTAGTGCGTGGAACGGAGAATCGTATATATCTATAAAGAACGTCATTTTCGTTAGGCGTGGTTTAACTGTGTTTGTTTTAAAAATAAGCTACTTATCGGAGAACCCCTGAAATACGTTTATTTGTGGTTTACCATAGAGTACATTACAGAAATTCGAAGAATTTTTAAAATTTTGTGTTAATTTATTTAAAAATGCATAAAATCTTGTATAAATAACGGTCGATAAGCATTATTAAACACTCGGGCCTTCTTTAATGCCATATCGACCTCGTATAAATAACTATTATCCATGTTAGTAACATAGAATTGAGATTATGGCACTTAAATTTCTTTTGCCAAAGTTGTTTTACAGCACAAGTGCTTTAAAGCAATAGTAATTGATTTTTTAATTGAAAAACTCCGATTCCACTTTGTTATGAAATAAAAACATAAACATGACTGAAAACTTCTATCCAAAGTTTTGTGTATGAATCAAAAGCGGTTTATGAAAATGTTTTTTTCTAAATTTAATGATTGATGCAAAAACTTGAAGTTAAACAAAATTCTAAAACTGTTAAACAGACAATTTTGAATTTATGTTAAATACAAAGATGATCTGTATTTTTGCTAGACTATCACAGATATATTTATAAGGAACAATGGTCGATATTGAAATTTTATTGTTGTCGACAGAGTAAAATAAATTTATACAAAAATTCAAAACAGAAATTTCAAATTTATCAATTTATAAAAAAAAATTATTAATCAAGTAACCCAATATCAAAAAACTGTTTTTTTTTTAATTTTAACAAATTAAATTTATGACAAATAAAGTGTAATTATCAATTTCATTTTGATTTGCAAACAGTAATTATGATTCTTTAAAAAAAATGAATATAAATAAACTAGTTATGATTTCCTGTAAAAAGCAAAAGAAATAAACAATAAGTGTAAAAACTTGCCTGTACCAACAGTTGTGACCTTTACTGTAAAAATCATATATGAAAATGTTAACAAAGTCTCAATATTTGGCGCTACAATTAAAACGCTTTCTGTCGTTTAGTTAATTATTGTCTTGGTTTTTATTACAAATGAGAGTAGGTAACTAAAATTTCATTCTGTTTTAACGGGCAGAAGACAGTCAGTCGTGGATCGTGATGGGTTCGGAGCAGTCGGCGCAGACTGGAACGGTTCCAGGGGCTTCGACGGTCGCTTCTTCTTCGTCTGGGGCTCTGAATTCGTCGAATTTCCGAAAGATTTCCCAGCATCCGGGCTACGGATTGTCTCTGGATGGAGCTAATCCGAGAAGCAGTTACCCTAGGCCTCAGAGAACACTGTCCGATGAGTCTCTGTCGACGATAGCTTCGACAGACTCGAGGCCAGTGTCGCCTCCAATCAGCGTTTGTTCAGACTCTGACTTGCCCTACATTTCCTACACAGACAAGCCTATTGGGGACTCCCCGAAGCACAGGAATAAGTCTCAGATCACCAATAAGTTCATCAGGGCCAGCACCCTCGCCTCAGACCGGTATTCCTTGAACCAGGGATCAAGCTCTTCAAATCGAAATTCTTCAAACATATCGACGAGATTCAGGCCGGGTTCGGGAGCTTCTGCCAGGAATTCCAAGGCTCATAATATCGTCATTGTAAAGGCGCAGCCCAGTGGACCGGACAAGGATCCAGAACTCGCCAAATTGCAAGTGAGTATTTTTTTATTAGAATTTTAGTTTTCTATATACAAAAAAAGAGGTTGGGCTCTCTTTATTGTTATTGTTTCTGTTCGAAAAACGAAAATGGGGTTTTGGGCTATAAATCAGGCAGTCCAACACCTACTCGACACACGGCCGTGTCTCTTATACTGTAAGATCGTCTTTCTGACTCACTGGGTTGACTTTTCGGAGTCGAAAATGACGTCGGACCGTCGTTCAAAAATATGCTCGATTTAAGGTGTCTGTGGGCATTTCTTCGTGCCTCATTTGGTGCATCATCTACCTGGTGGGCATTGTTCTGCTCAATCCGTGATCGACTGGAGCTTGATCCGTTCACAATTTGCGTTTTTGGCAAAGTGACTGGCAAATTTGTTTGAAACGAAGAGAGCTTTTTATCGATCTCGTCTTTGGACATTTGCTTTTTCAACCGTTTCAGTTCTTCAATCTCGTCGTCTGTGATGTCCAATTTAGATAGATCAATCACGGAGTTGCTTAAATGTTTCTTAGCTCCTTTGGAACTCTCCTGCTCCCTTTTCACTTCAATATTCGTCACTTTTGGCTCCTTTTTTGTGGGTGAATTTGGTTTAGTTTCACTGTCGTTGGAAAAACCTTGAGCTTTAATCGCCTTAGCGCCAGATGGCTGTGGCTTTGAACTGGTATTATTACTGCTCATTGTGGCACTATTGTCATCTGCATAATCGTAGAACTCGATTCGCGATTTAAGCGTTTGTAATTTTCGATTCACTTTGTTTTCACTGTTTCTCTCGAAGGAGGGCTGATTTTGTCCCACTGAAGAGGGAGTGATTGTCCTTGAGGGTGGCACATAATCCTGGTCATAGTCATAGAACTGTATCTTCGATTCCTGTTGCTTTTTCACCAGTTCTTTTGTGTTGACGTCACTCTCGTTGAAGCTGTTTTGAGAATCGAAGCTGATGCTTGAATTTCTCGACGAAGAAGTTCTGCTTCGAGGATTTCTTGAAGGACGATAATGCTCGTATTCATTGGCTGGTACCAGGTTCTCCTCGTCGGGCCAGTACATGTTGCTTTTCTGTCGATCTGGCCCACTTCCGCCACGGTTCATCATTTTGTCCGTCAAACCAGAAAAGAATTTCCCGTTCATGTTTTTGGTTTTAGTTTTACTTCTTTACTTTTAAGTTTTATTTTTTTGGTAATTGGTAATTAAATCACGGCACGCGCTACTGGTTATCGCACTCGGTCAGGTGCAGCTCGGATCAGATACCCATCGTCCGCCAATCCTCCACAACAACTGACTCTCCACAGCCAAAGCTCCCGTTCCACCTTTCTTGGATCTCTGTCTTAGTGGCATTCAATTTGCCATAATCGTCTCAAGCACTATTGCCGTCTGATTTATAAATTTTAAAGATGTAATGCTTTTGAATACATTTGAAATGGTGGTTTCATTCTCTTATATTCGTTTTAATATTGAAAATATTTGTTTTTTAACATGGAAAATATATTTTTTTAAATACACCAAAGAAATTTTTCCAAAAATAAATTGATCGATAACATATTTAAGATAGCTTTGAATAACCAAAAGCGTTGAAATATCCTAAAGATTGTTTTTTTTTCTTCGCATTCGTTCGTCTATCGAAAAACATTAATAAGAATAATGTTTAGCCAACTCTCATTCCTTAATTTTCGTTATTTTCTCAACAACCGTTACCGGTCTGGGTCTAAAATGCGTATCTAATCATTTTATACTTCATTTATTACAAAAGTCATACAATTATTTTGTAGTTTTCTATCTTAAAACGAATAAAACACTTAATTTTAATTATTTTTATCTTTTATACATTAGTTTTGGTTTGGGAGCGACGTAATGGAATTTACAACACCAGTTTTTTTTAACACACAGATTGCTTCATAAAATTTTAAAAATGTTATTACATTTATAAAGACCCAAAAGCCGTTACTTTCAAGTACCAATGATTACTGATTACTTTTTCCCAGTTTTTTTAAAGCTAATTTTATCATAGATATCTGGAGTTAAAAGCAGTTATGTATAAGTCAATATAAACTTATAATTTTTTATTACGTGGTTCATTAATTTTTATAGTTACAATATTTTAAATTTTTATCACTAAACAGAATTTGCGAGATTTTTTCATCGCTTAAGCGATTTGTTTTAAATGATAATAAATCACCTGCCGTTGAAAAACAACCCTTTCGATTGGAATTATATTGGCAACTGTGCCCAAAATTTTTACTAATCAAATTAAAGAAACCTTTAACCAGCACCGACAATATCCAAACTCCAAATAAATCAAATGTGATAAATTTTTATTCCCCCTTCTTTGACTCAAACTAATATTCTTATTACATATTTATTTTGCATTTAAAAATTGTATATTTCAATATAATCCCTGTGCAAAGCAATCATTAACGTATCACACATAATCCAATGTGCATAGCGGTTATCATAAACACATATTTTTTATTCGTCTCAATTTCTTGGAGATGCACGACGATTTTTTATGAAACACTATGCGCTCGAGCACTGTTGATGTGCAAATATGATCGTAGCATTCGGGCTTCTATTACTGGACGAATTCGAAAAATCAAACCTCAGAACAGCAAGCTGAAATGATTTTCTTATTCTTGAATTCTTTGACTGCGATTTCCTCGAAGTCCGAATACATTTCTTTTAAAAACACCTACTACATAATTCAAAAGATTCGTTACTCAGAGTTTGCACATCACTAATAAAGACATAAAATGAAGTTTCATCAGCAAAGATTTCTGAACAGAATGTGTAACACAAAGAGCCAAGATTTGTAATCCATTTATATTATCAATTTTCAATTCGATACTGTTTCACTTAAAAGACGTATGGCTGTCGTATCATACCTGAGGTGATAAGTTATCGTACATAATATCAACTATCTTATTCATTTATTTAATTTGAACAAAGGCTGTAATCCCCGATCAGGTTCTGCGCCCAATGTCCTATGAGAAAAACTATTTTTAATTAAATTAATTCGATTATGACCAAACAATATAAACTATTGTAGACATTATAGATATATAGCTATATCATTAAACAGATGGATCATTTATCTCATAATGAAGCTTTAAATAGTATGAAGTCATCATGTTGACTATATTTTTTTAATACTAGAATTTTTATTTTTTTTCAATAAAAAATATATTTTTAACAAATATATCGTAGTAACTATTTATTTCTTCATTTTTAAATTGTACAGTAGTTCTAATAGTTCTTATTAGAACTATATTTATTATTGTCTAACTAATTTGTATAAAGCACGCTATCAAAATTTCACAGCTGTAAAATATTCCAATCTTTAGACGAAGCGAGAATGGTTTGCTTGTGCTGAAATATTAATTGCGGTTTTGTAATATACAATTTGACACCCACATCACATACACCGTTTAGCTGAGAAATTGGCTCGAAAATCTGAATAAATTTGAATTGGGAAGGTAGCCTTGAACGAGGCAGCCAGTCGCTCATCGCCCACGCCGAGTGCCAGCTTTCGGTGGGTCATTCATTTGGTTTGGCCAATTCAATGCAGCATGAATGAATGAACGTTAAACGAACGAACTAAAGCACAAAAGTAAACACAGCATGGAACGGAGTTGTGCTGCTTGCACCTGGAATTATTAAAACGGTAAATCGAGCATGCTTTTGTCACGGTTTTGTTATGCAAAAAGCTTCTGGTTTTGCAGAACTGAATCCACGGTAAACGCTTTTTGTTTATTTAAATCGCCGCCACCGGACTCGGGTCTCACCTTTAAGTAATGGACTCGTGTTTACTTTGCCCGTTTAATTCAATATTGCTAATTTTGGCAGTGAATTCTCCAAGAGATTTACGTACCCAAATTGAAATTGAATTTGGGAAATCGATTCGGCCAATTTATGGGTTTACTTTATTTCATGACGTTAAATATGCAGAAATTTATTTAAAGCGGTGGTTTCTTTGCATTTTTTATTGTAGGTCATGGGCACTTAGTATTAATCAGTAGTTTTAAGATAATTTTCACCTTACGCAAGTCCTTGCAAGGTGATATATTTACTAATACTATTTTCGATCATCTATAAACAAATGCCTAATATAAAATTGTATAAATCGGTTTAAAGTTTATAAATTAATTCATTTTAGAAAAACAGTTAAGAAGAAAAAAAACTACATACAGTGTGAATTGAGGGTATAGCCGAACCCGTTTATCCTTGATATCTCTGGAACCAAGAGAAGCTGGATCTTTAAATTTACACACAGTATATCTATTTACAGATTACAACTTTCTGTCTTCCCAGAAAGAAATGAAAAAACGTGTCGTTTCGGCACTAAAAAATGTTTTTGCACTCCCCTATCGAAACATACGATTTTCGATATCCATTTGAGTTTCGAAATGTTTCACTTTATGGCATTCAGTGAAAATTTTGAATTTTTATTTCACTAGTGAAAAAAATGTCATATACTATCCAACTAATTTGTCTCAACTTCAATTGGTCGCAATTGTTGCCCTTAAACTACACAAAATATTGGTCTCGGCTTCGCCATACGACCGTGACTATGTTGCAAATTAATTAATAGTTCCTGTTTTAAAATTTTTATATTTACCGTTTCAACAGCCATCTGCATATAATTTGGCTATTTTTGTTTGATTTTAGGCACATTACGTAAATGTCAGAAATAAATCTGCTTAATAGTAATGTAAGTAAATTATAGTAATAACCATATATTGATTTAACTTCAAAATTTTGTATATTATACAATAAATTAAAGCAAACAAATGCTTCATGCAACAATAAAATAAGCATTTGCCTTATGACCAAGAAGTTAAGAGGAAAGAAACTATATTAGTTTGAATTCCAACCGTTAACGGTAACTTTACAATTTAAGATTTCACTTGAAATATTTATGAAACATGTCAATTTTAAAATTTTCCTTGTAAATATTGAAATTTAATGTGAAATTGTAAAAATTTCAGTGCTCATGAGTGGAGTGCAAAAAACGTTATGTCCTGTTCAGGTGTAAAGTCCTGTTTTTTAACTCAGAATTGATGAAAAACTTGCTCAAAGGCTCGTATTTCGCACTAATCTCCTTGTTAAAAACACGGCTAATTTTATACAAATAATATAACTAGTTCCTTCAATTAATTTTCGATTTCAATATTAAAGGTAAAACTATTATTCATTCCTCTTTACTGACAAAATTAATCATTTTAGCAGAGGATTATAATTTTTTCCAACACGTGATATTATATAAAATAAACAATGAATCGTGCCGAAAGTATATTTTATCATAAGTGTCAGATTAAAGATGATCCCAAGTGAAATATTTATCATATTTCAAATCTATATTATTAAGATGAAATGGAATATTGTATTTTCTGAGTTATAAAGTCTAACCTAGTATCCAAAATATTAGTTTATTTTTACACATGTGTGGACAAATTTTTACTTATAGTACATCTAATATATATGTAGAAATGACAAAGGATTGTGAACACCAGTTTTAAAGATTAATTTCGTATTATTCAAGAAAATTATAGCGATTACACAAAATTCAACTTCACGCTCGTTTCGTCGTCAAACTCAATCTAACCTCAAATTGCTCGCTTCGCCAGGGACTCTTCTTCTATAATCATTCTCCCATTTCTACATATATTTATTTAAAATAAAATGAATTAAAGACTAAACCCACTTCTTATAAATTCTTTTTTTGCGAAAAACTCAGCAATTTTTGTTAGAATTTGTTGAAATCGCACAATAAAAAAAAATTACTTTCCATTTAATTTCTGCGAACATGAGAAGAAATCAACGCGTTAATTCTTCATTGACTATGTTCTGTGTATTATTAGTTTTGTAAAGATTCGTTATTGTTTCAATAACAATCGAATCCCTGTTTAGAATTTACTAGAAATATTTTTTGGCAAAGTTTTTGATATACGTACATAAGTGGAACTTGCGCGTCGAAATTATTGAAAAGTGAATAGTAATGAAAGACAGTTTATTTCAAAAGGGAAAATTAATGGGATTTGTATTCAAGCCTCCGAGGAGACAGTCTGAGTACGCAACCACTACTTCTTCGTTGGCGTTACATCCCTTGTCGGGCCTTTGCCTTCTCCAGACTTCTTCTCCATTCATTGCATTGCTCTCCCAGTCATTCAACACAGGTCCCTCGCATCATCATCCATACAATCCTTCAATCTCCTTCTTGGCCGTCCTGGTCTAAGGGTTCCCCCAGGGGTAGATTGAAGCACTTGTTTTGGGGGGTAATTGTCCGCTCGTATACATGGCCTGCGTATCTAAGTCAGTTTACTTTGAATTCAGTGACGACGTCCGGATATTTGTATACAACTCATTGTTGTGTCTCCTAAACCACATTCCATCATCCTAAAGTGGTCCATAAATACAACGCAATATTTTTCGGTCAAATACGGCGAGTGCTTCTTCGTCAAATTTAGTTGTAGACCATGTTTCGCTTGCGTAAAGGCGGACAGGCCTTATAAGTGTTCTGTTCTACTAAGAATTCGTCTCCTTAAATGTTTTATTAACCCATAATAACATTTATTAGCGTTCAGAACCGTTATCCTGATTTCGTTCGAAGTGGTATTAGTTTGGTTGACATATGAACCAAGATACTTCAAATTTGAATCGCAACCACAGGGGCGGTTAAAATGTATAAAGTTTTTTTTATAAAAGACGGTAGATAATAGTTATTTTTACAACAAAGTCGATAAGGCATTGTTAAACACAAGGGTTGGTTTAAACCACGAGCGTAGCGAGTGCCTTAAAGAAGGCCCGANCCGAGTGTTTAATAATACTTATCGACCGTGTTTTATACAAAATTTTATGCATTTTTAAATAAATTAATATAAAAGTCTTAAAATTTTTTCAAATATCTGTAAAAATACATGGTGCGGTCTATGATAAACCACAAGTAAACGGAGTTCA
>JXOV01000052.1:0-18686 GCA_001014945.1 Clogmia albipunctata | reverse complement strand
ACCGGATCTTTGAAATACAAGTACTCTGCTGCTTCAAAATGAACGGATACACACGAAAAGTTATGAAAGGGANCCCCAAAAAGTAGAACAACTGGTGACGTCAACACCAATTGTTCGATTTTCGAATGGTTTACAAGCTTGGATGGAATACATAGAAACGAATATAAACCGGATCTTTGAAATACAAGTACTCTGCTGCTTCAAAATGAACGGATACACACGAAAAGTTATGAAAGGGATGGTCTTCTTCGTAGTATGTGTGTTCTGTTTCGGTGGCAAAAAAACTTGTCAACAAAATAGCCTCTATATTGAATCATCAGCTCTGGTACTAATCACACCAGAGCAAATAATGATTTATAGAAATGATATTCAAATGTTAATTGTGAAAGATTGGCAAATGAATAGATAGGGCATTTGACAAATTTGATTGCGTAAACCAATTAGTTAGAGCTAGACCTTCGCAGAGATGGAGACATCTAAGGGCAATACGCCCAACTGCGGAGGGCAGAGATATAAGAGGGAGTACAATAGATCTTCAGGTCAAAATGCGGGATCACCACAATAGAGATAATTTAAAATTTAGTTTAGTGAATTCTATGAGAGACCATATTTTTATAATAAAGAAAAAGCATATGTGCTCTAAAGGACTTTACAAATCACTTATGCTATAAAACAGTGCATATTTGGTGATACAAGGATCAGTCGAGTTAAAAATCCGGACTCTAAGTTAAGGACCAAAAGGGCGCCCATTTATAATATTTTTGAATGTATTATTGTATTATCACTGTTAAACTTGTGCTTAAACTGTAATGTAGGAAGGATCTCACCATTACACTTTCTGTCTTTGGTCCTTGCTCGTAATACTCACTTAACTTAAAGTCAATTTAAATGAAAGAGCTTTATTAGCGTCCAGGCGCCTCTTACTTTATTGGGTCTTGGCTCGTTCACTCCCATTCAGACTACATTCATTTTCTTATGCTACTTATCCTACACTATACTAACAATACTAAAGGGGTGCGGCGAGTAACTCACAAGACAATTTACAATCATATCTAAAATTGAGGACAATACGGGTATTCTGACTAGTGAAAATTCAATTGCATTATTAGGCCAGGCAACGAAACAAATACAAGGACTTCCAATGTGAAGTTTAGGAGAGTTAATCGAAGTTTATGGACGACTACCGTTCTACCAGAAAAGCTTAAATATTTATCATAATGTTTATTTATTTTACTGGCCTTTTTTTAAATATTGAACCTGGTTCCATCCAATTATTAAAACATTGACTTTTACTTTAAAATGATTACCAAGAACATTAAAAAAATTAAATAGAGAAATAGATAGAGAAATTGATAGTGTTTTACTCGTATTGCTCATTCAATTTTGGTGAAATGTTTTTTGAAATAGTTATTTTTGTTTCAAGACGATTTAAGTTTCGGTTTTCAAGAAGTAAGGCTGTTTCTGCTAGGGGACGAATTCGACGACGCGAATAGCTTCCTTCGAGAAAACTGAATTAAACGTCGAGAAACGAATGCTATTTTTCCCAATTTTCATTTGTAAAATAGCACAAAAACTAATTAAATATTTATATGGCATAACTTTAAATGACTTCTGTCAATAATTAACAGAAACTGCCCAAAATGATTTTTTTTTTTATAAATCAAAGAAGTGTTTGCAAATATAATTTTTTAATACTGATCATATTAAATGATATTTAGAATTTAAATTTGATATAATTTCAAGTTTATTAAAAAAAATATGACGTCACTGCTAATTTATTTATTATCAATTTATATTTTATATAATTTAATGAAACATTTTGATGTTTCATTCTTCAGACTAGAATAAGAAGAAGACGTCGAATTATAAGTTGTATTTGTGAATGGAGTTAAGTCTTTTCATTTCTATAGTACTTTTTTCATGCCTGCTTCCATTCAGTTTTTCAACCTGACAAATATGATTTAGAACGGTGCCCGGTTGTTCGGTTATAGAAGGTCATATAAATCATTATATTTTAGTAAGAAATCAGTTGGAAGGTTGCCTTAATAAGTAATGAAACTATGATAATTTAATGAAAATTGACTGGAAGCGAATTATCAAAGGGAAAATAGAGATGAATATCTTGTCTGTAGCCTTGATGAAGCTTACCATTAAGCCTTTCGTCCAAAATTTATGACTTTAATCTCATGTTCGAATTAGTAATTAAAATGGATTAAAATCTATTTGATATATTCACACATTATGTTAATGCTTTAGGAAAGGTTCTGATATTTACGATGAGCTCCTCTTTTTCCCAATTAAAGAACCTCTTTGAAAATATTATCCTATTTTCGCAACTTTAAGGAGATCTGCGGCTGTAGTTGAGCAGGGCTTGGTATTTATCCTCTATTTGTTTATTTATGCTAAGAGTGTGGATTGCTGTCAGAGACCGATACGAAGGGATAATCCCTTAAGAGAGAAGCAGAAGCGCTTTTCAGCTATTCCAATGTAAAGTTTCATTTACAAAATAGAGCAAAAAATAAGGAGATGGGATTACTTGAAGGATTTTCCTGTTAGAAAGCCACAAATTGACATTAACTGTAATTTGGCGGGACTTTTATTTGAATGGGTCCTGGAAATGGCATTCATATTTAACTAGGTGTAATAATTATTGTGATTAACATTTGTAATTAAAATCATAATTTGGATTATTTATTCATCGTCAATATAAATACATTTGGTTGTCGAGATGACGATGATGTTGATGATGTTGATTTCGCAAATCCGATTAGTGGCACATTGCCTTTCCTCTCTCCTCCTCCTCCTACCCACTTAATGCCTCTTTGATGGGGCTTCTAATGCCGAAACACAAGTTTCCAAACAAACCCTCTCTCTGTCTTATTGAAGATTGCTTTAATCATATAAATAAATATGGGAAAATGTTATTGCTCTCTAGACTGGGTCATGGAGATGGAAAGCGAACCGACAACGACGACGAGGACTAGAAAGAAAAAGTTTCCAATATTAACGTCAACGACATAGACGAGATTCGCAGAATATTATTATCTGTCAAATCAAGAGATGAATGACTCAAGAAACGGATTTGGAATAGGGTTACTATTAGAGAGACGAACCTGAAAATAAAATTAAAAGTATATTTGTTTGAAATACTTAATTCAATATTTAAAAATTCTTTATACTACGAAGACGAACATCCCTGTTATAACTTTCATCTGTATCCATTCATTGAATAGCAGCTAGTAATATATAGTATTATACAAAGGTCTGATTTACCTTTTCGATTCTATGATAAAGTATCAAGCTTTGAAACTTATCCGAATTCGAACAAATGGTGTTGACGACACTAGTAATTCGATACTTAATGTTGGTGATATTAATCACAGAATGTTGTTAGGGAAAACGAGTAATGAAATTCGAAAGAAAAAAAATTACGGTCAGACGAGGGCTCGAACCTACGATGGTTTCAAACGAAATAATTTTGCTTGGTCGGGGTGGCGCAATTTAAGTTTAATTGAACCAATCCAATATATCATTAAATCTTAAAATGTATTAAGAATTCCTAGAAATCGATACCATAGTAATTTACCACTGATTGGGTATTTTGTATAATCAAGATCAGAATTCAGAACCATTTTGGCTATTATTTCCAGAATTTGGTTAACCGATTCGTGTATGGACAATGCTTTGTGTAGGAGTATTTATAATCGCATTTGTATAATCTGAATATATTTATAGAACTGATTGTCGGGGAATATTAAAATTTATATGTTATTCTCATTTTAATTTGAATCAAATATGAAAAATTTCTATATGTAAAAATAAATCCGAGCCCAGATATTTTCTTTAAAAACTCTTTTATACAGTCGATAAAATAAGCAATTATTAAATACAAGGATTGTTTTAAAATACGAGCGTAGCGAGTGCCTTAAAGTTGGCCAGAGTGCTTAATAATATTTATCGACCGTGTTTTATACNAAACCGATAGATCTAGTAGCTTGATTCCTTAATTGTATGAATTTATAGTTATTTACACAACAAGGTCGATAAGTCATTATTAAACATAAGGGTAGTTTTAAGCCACGAGCATAGCGAGAGCCTTAAAGATCGCCCGAGTTTTTAATAATATTTATCGACCGTGTTTTATACAAAATTTTATGCATTTTGAAATAAATTAAAACAAATTTTTAAAATTCATTAAATTTTTATAGAAATATATGTTTCTCTGTTCCACACACTATATCTGCCATTGTTGCTCAATGCGTAATGCGGGAAAAGGAAAGAACATTCCTAAATTAAAAATAAATTCAGATAGACCAAATAAACCAGTGTAACGGGTTTTGCAATTTTGTTAAACTTTATTTTCATGGCATCGATCAATAAATTGAGAGTAATCCCTTTTGATTTGTTTGGCACAAATTCCAATATTTGTATGATTATGTGTGATGTTTATGTTTCTATTTCATAGCAAAATGATGATTCGAAACAGGATTTTTAAATATGAAAATCCATAATGTTCGTCAAAATTTGTCAATATTTAAAAGTAACACCTCCAGTGTCAAAGTAACTTTTCATTTAAATTGATGAATATTGTTTACGGAGGTCACACATTGATAATAAAAAAAACACTAATGCTTTAAAGAATTCTTAAAAGCACTTGTTCTATAAAAACGATTTTCACAGATCAAATTTGAATGTCATAATATCAATTTTAAGCAACAAAAATTCATAAATGATTTTTATTTATGAGGTTATTAAAGTGATTTAATTACTTTTTTTAGTAATTATTTTCTAAATATCATTATATAATTTGAAACCTTACCAGATATTTATTAAAATAGGAAATCTGCTATTTTAATAAAACCTAATTATATGTTAAAACTTTATCTAATAGAATACGATTTTAAATATCATAGAATGAAAAATAGAAGATTTTTCGAATTGTACGTATAGTCTATAGTTCATCTGCTCCAAAAAATAATTTCTTTTGTTTAAAGTTAATTCATTGTGAAATTTTCTAGTTCATTACGAACAATTCAATTGATTGCCTCTTAACGACCCAAGAATTCTCAGATTTTGTAACTTGGTTATTGGCCACCAAAGTAATTGAACATTTTGAGTATTTCCACAATCAATGGCAGAACCATATTATTTCTAGGAATTGGTTAACCAATTATTGTTCGGAGAATACAGTTTGTATTGTATCTATATCCCCTTTGATTTTATTTTCCATATCTTCAAAGTTTGAAGAGTATCATACAATTTAAAAAAAATCTTTTTTTAATAAAAAATTAATTGAGGGCACAAAACGTGAGTGGGAACCCTATTGACAAGATCCT
Source organism: Clogmia albipunctata (assembly GCA_001014945.1). Taxonomy (NCBI): domain Eukaryota; kingdom Metazoa; phylum Arthropoda; class Insecta; order Diptera; family Psychodidae; genus Clogmia; species Clogmia albipunctata. Next base: position 13,350 of record JXOV01000052.1, on the reverse strand, counting down.
TTGATGGTACTTTTCGTTAATGAGCTTGATATTGAATTACATAAATGTTTTGATGAGTCTCCCATGACATATTCTTAAAAGTTTTAAGCTGAAGAAGTACAGCAGCAGCAACAACAAGAGCAATTGAAGGAGGAAGATGTCAGCCAGAACATGGAATTGCACGTGCTCTAAACGCCTGCCATTGACTTGTTGAACAGGTGTTTAGCAGAGATCAAGCGTGAAATTAACCTGACAAACTCTGAGATCCAGACAACTTTATCCACAATTTAGGTCTACATATTTTGATGGATATTTCCACAGATTCGGATTCTAGTACTTTGATTTTGATTATTTTCTTATTGCCTTAATTTTTGTCGGGCCAATTTCTCGTCACGTAATTCGCAGAATTTCTTTCATTTCGCCGGACAGACGTCACTCTTCCGAAAAAGGAGGAAATTGTGCCTTCAAACCTTGGAGAAAAAAACTTCCTTTCATAATACTCTGATAATGAATGAAAATGCTTTGCAAAACCCGGAAACACTTTCTTTCCTTTCTGTATAGACATGACAAAAGGCCCTTCGGATACTCAGGACTTTTATGGCTTACCCAAAACAGGAATTACGTACTTATTACACTATTTGTGGATCTTGTTGTGGCTATTTTTGAATTTTAATCTTTTCAGATTTAGGAGTTTATTTTGAGATAAAAATGATATTTTTATCTGCATGTAATATAATACGTATTTACTTTTAATACAGCTTAAAGAGGATATTTTAGTTCTGATTTTGATTTTGTATTTATAAAAGCCGATTATACACATTACTAGTTTCATATAAATTTTTTTTAAATCTATTGAAATATCTTGGCTTTTTAGTAGCCAATAATCCATAATTCAATCCTATTCAATTATGCATTAATAAATACCAACAGAATCACAAATCGTGTTAATACACTAAATTTTGTACAAATATTTATTTACCCTAAGTTATATTTTTAGATTTCAATAGGATAATAGTAAAATAAGTTTGTTCTGTGTTTGATTTTTTCCCATGAAATGTCAATAAAAAGGATTATCTTAAATGGTGGTTTAGGTCTAATTCTTTATTTCATATTTCGTGAACGATGTTAACGGTTGGAATTTCTCTTAACTACTTGGTCATAAGGCAAATGCCTATTTTACTGTGATATGGAATATTTGTTTGCTTTAATTTATGTAAAATAAACCTCCATTTAAAGCAATATAAGGTTTTAAATATAATTTACTTACATAACAGTTAAGCAGATTTACCTCTGATAATTACGTAATGCGCCAAAAATCGAACAAAAATAGCCAAATTATATGAATATGCCTGTTGAAACCGTAAATATTAAAATTTTAAAACAGGAAACGGTAATTAATTTGCAGCATAATCACGTCCTATGATATAGCCAAGACCAATATTTGGTGTAGTTTATGGGCAACAATGGCAACCAAATTTTGACTTTGATGCAAATTTGGTGCATAGTTTATGACAGTTTTTTAACTAGTGAAATAAAAATTCAAAGTTTCGAGTACGAAACTCAAATGGATATCGAAAAGCGTATGTACGGGAGTGCAAAAAATACTTTTTTCACTGTTTTTAAGACTAAAGATCAATCATATTACACATACACGTATTTATCGATTTATTTATCATTTCAAAGAATATTTCGTAACTTGATTTTAATGGTTTTAATAGCTTCTACAATTACCATTTAATCAAAATTTATTCGGAAACCCTACAAATGGACCTGAAATGAGTTAGAATGTGTTAAATACGAATTGCTTTTATTACTTAATTTTTCAGTATATTTACACATTTGAGCCAAATTTTCAAGAATCGTCAGTAAATCTATCTTATTTTGGAACAGAAACCGGTAATTACATTAAATTTTACGTAAATTTAGCCCAATTTATCTGTGAGGTATTTGGACATAAAGATTTTTTACAGAACAAATATTGTCCTGATTATTTCATTATATTTTGTATAAATTAACTGTCAAATTCTAGGAATAGTTACCAACAAGGTGGCTTTAAATTTTCGTTTTAGATAAATTTTGAAGAAAAGTAGTCATGAATTAAGAGATGGCATTTCATATCAAATTTTAAATATAATTTCGAAGTATTTATCACTCCTACGTCGTGCAAATAAACCATTACTCATAAGTGTGTAAATGTCGAGTGAGATCGGGTTTTGAAATTATTATAATAATTTTTTGTTCATATGTGGAGCCTAAAAACTAATACAACTATCTATTTTGTTTTATGTTTCTCAATAAGGATCACTTTTTCATTTTATTTTATGGTAAAAATAACAGGATGACAAACAGAAAGTTTGTTCACATTTCTTAGATTAAGGTCAATGAGCTGGAAAAATATATTTTGTAGACAAAATGTCAAAACATTAAAAAAAAAGGAAAAGTTTTGTATAAGTATCCTTAGTCCTTACCCTTTTATTATACCACATTTGGTCAAAGTTGAATAAAAACATGAAAGGGAATCGCATTATTTAATATCATATTGACTGGAAAAATGATTCTGATTAATGGTTTCACTGGCCTTTTCCTTTACCGGACCGCCATAAATAATAATTGTAATAATAACGTTATAAAGAATGTGGTCTAAAGGCTCTGCTATGGGACTATAATGATTAGATTATGGTTTTATTTATGTTTAGATCCGTATCGTGTCATTTAATCAGCTTATTATTTGGCCCAGACTCGAAATTGGTGGCATTACCATTAATTTGGGCAAACAAATATCGTTTTAATGAAAGCAAAATATGAATTTATTACGCCTTTGTATATAGGTATAGAAGAGAACTGCAATCACATCATTTTAGGGATGTTCCAAATATTTGTTTGCATTATGTATATTTGGCAAATATTGTGAGAATGTATTGATTTGTTATTCCGTCGAGCTCATAAATAATGCGAATGGCCCGGAGCTTTTGAAATGGATTTATTACCAATAATAGGATATTACCTTCGATTGGGTTCGAAACCTCTTTGAAGGTGTATCATTTTATTATCCTTCCTGGAAGAGACGTGTACTCTTCTTCTGTTGCTGCTCCTACTGTCTGCTTGAAAAGTGGCAAATATGTCGTGCAGAGGGAGGAAAGGAGATGACGACGCTCTTTTCTGGAAGGTAATTCAATATTACTTTCCCTAAAATATTTCGATAAAAATGAATTTGTTTTCGTAAACGATATTTGAAACGCCTTTTGATGTTTTATTCTGTTATGATTCCACCACAAGTGTCCAAATAGACATCCTTAAGTACTCAATGAATTGGATAGGAACTACAAATCATTTCTACAAACTTACTATCATCAAAATATGCTTTCTCAAATGTTTTTTTCGGCTAATTTTTGTATTTTCGTTTAGTATTAAAAACAACTGATTTGTTTTGACATTTTGCATTTAATTATGAAAACAATTTTAAATTATCTTGTTTTGGTACTTTTTAATTATGATATTCGTTCATTCACTTTCAGAGAAAAAGTATCATTGAGTAGCCATCTGGCCTTTAAGATTGTTTTTCATTTACTTTAATCAACTAAATATAAGAATTCGTTTCTAAAAACTTATTTTCGATTTAAAAAGTTTAAATAGTTCGTCGCCGTTCAACCCAATAGAAGTTGACCAGATATTCAATTGTTTGACATAATCTTTCGTTGTTTTATCATTTTAGTTATTTAGTTACATAAAATCTAAATTATGAAACTAAAATTTGTTCTGTTAAAGTTTATATATGCACAAGTGCATTAAAAAAATTCTTTGAAGCACTAGTCCTTTTTCTTTATTATTAAAGTGTGACCTCCGTAAAAGAAATCGATCAAATGTATATGGACGCAGTTTCGTTGTGTATGGTTTAACTGAAATTGTCGATGATTTCATAACAAAACAGATTATTTCAATTTAACTATAACGTTTCAAAAGAGATATTCATATCAGATTTCTTTATCAAACGGATTGTCACTAATTTAACGAAAATACATATTGTTGTCAAAACCATTTCGTTATGAGTATTCTCATCTCACTCTAATGAACACACTGTGTCCACAATCTGAAAAAACCGCTTAGAAGGTTTTTATTTTTAATTATCGATTAATTGGTATTTTTTCAGTATTACACAAAATAGTGTTCGATACACATGTGAATGCAATTATTTTGTTTTATTTACATATTTTTATAAAATATATAATTTTTATATAAATGGTAAATTCGTGCTTTATTAACCTGTATTTCACCACTTGAATCGAAGTGTACTGTTCTCTATCTTCCCGTGGAATTAAAACAAGAAAGAAAATCGTTTTTTAATTTTTGTATTAATTTATTAAAAAATGCGTAAAATTTGATATAATACTAACTATAAATTACGTTTATAAGCGACAATCCGACTTAAATTGCGGATTCGACACATGAACAGAAATAAACACTACTTCTTTATAATTTCAATACTTTTATGACCGAATTGGGAGAAAGAATTTTTGCGATGTTTTTCGCATTTAACTACTTTTGCAACAAAAATATCAAATCAGAACAATGAATGACATCGCAGTCAATGACGTTTCATTAACACTACTACCAGATATTACTACAACCTTATTGTTAATTAGCATGTGGTTAGTTTAAAAGAGATATAAATAATAGGACACCTTTTATTGAGAATTTTTTATATATTCAGATATCAGACATTTCAATTGACAAAACTGGAACTTTTATAACTTAATGGCTTATAAATATATAATTAAGGTAAAACTAAAAATTGTGGTAGGTGTCAGGTGTCCTATTATTTTTCTCGTAGGTGTATATATTTCAAATGTAAAATTAATTTGTGAATTTTTACAGTTAAAATTAATGATAGACAACTTTGTTTGCCAAATATACAAATTAAAATTAAGAATATTATTTACAAGCATTTTATTTTGGTTTCATTAATGAAATCAATATAATTGAACAAAAATGGCATCAAAGACTGATAATCCCAAAATAATTGCCTGACCTTTGTAAATGAAAATAAAGAAATGGGCAAATTTAATAAACATAAAAAATTACATTTACAATTTTGGACAGTTATTCATTTAAAAATCATTTTTCATTTTACATTAAATTAAATTGAATTAATTTTTATTGTTAAATATTCCTCGGGTTTGATCAATTCACCTGAACTCGTTGTGAGATTAAAGGTGATGTTAAACATACAATATGCTCATTTCCCACAATTTGTGCAATTTCTGCCTTTGAAAGTACATTTTTCTCTTTTTTTTTTGGCAATTTTACAGAACAGAAATTCGGGCTCCTCGGATACTTTGTGGAACTTGGAACTTTGAAGTCAGCAATTCGTAGCGCAGATACTTAATTGTATTTGTTCCGCCTCCATGGGGTTTTGTGTTTGATGCCATTTTTAAACTACGCCAAAAGCAGCCGAGCGTTTGCCGAAATTGTTTTAAGAAATTCGAAACAGAAAAAGTTGGATTTAGAAAAATTCCCCAAGTACTTGGAAAAGAATTGGCGGGGTTTTGATGTTGAGATGAGATGAGAGTACTTTCACAGAAATTAAATTCTATTTAATTAAATCGTTGTTTTATCAAATGTTTTTATTCGACGATCCGCAAACATAAACTTTGCATACATTTGCAAATTTGAGTTTGTTTGTGAGAAAATATTGCACATGTTTTTAATGGCAGATCTGTCTACGGGCAATTTGTTATTAATGGCCTTGTTAGGCATTACAGCGCCCTAAGGGGGATCGATTGAAATATGAATGTGGGAAGAAACATACTTTTAATGAAGCATTATGGTTATGTTATGAACGAAACTATTAGTGTTGCCTGAAATAGTTTGTAATATAAAATATATTTTTATGTTTTTGTTGTATAAAATTAGAACTCTAATAATCACTCTGTCTAAGAAGTTTTTAGACACTAGTGCCAAAACAGTTATTTATAAAACAAAGTCTATAACAGGGGTTCTCAAACTTTTTCAGCCCACGGCGCCTCTACAAACATTCCACTACGTCCCAGGGCGTCATCATAGTGTGATTTGTACCATCGGAAAATGATTCTGTATAAGGCAGTTATAGGCAAACTACGGTTCGCTGGGCTTGCCAATCCGACCCGCGACATGGTTTTAAAAAAACATAGGGTATATTTAAAAATGTCTAATTCACATATCGCAAAATATATAATATGTTTTGTGTTCCTAGAAAAAAATAACAGTTTTTGTATTGCGTTTTAGGTACGGTATTGTATGAAATCATTTCTACAATCTAGTGGTCAGGGCCCTAGACTGCCTGCCCGGAGGTCGAGGGATCGAATCGAATTTTTCAGTGCGAAAAAGTTTTTCATTTGTGTATATAAATAACATTGCCGAATAATAATTGTAGTAAATTATAATGTAATGGCCCTAAAATAGAAATAAAATGGACGGATTAACAGGATCCGTATACAAGGTGAACAAGGTACACTAGGGTACACTAGGTGGTATTAATTAATACTCTGAAAAATCTAACCCCAAATTTTTGTAAAATTAAATGTAATAGTGATGCAGAAGTGATTTAAATGTGTTTATCATCCTCATTTCGTGTTTGAAATCTGTAAGTACCTTTTCGATTTTTTATTTTTTAAATAATTGATCATTTTAAATTTATTTCATAAAATGTTTACAAACATCCATATTAATCTATTTGAATTACTTTTCCCAAATTACTATTACTCCCCTCATGTAAAAAATGAGAGAGAATTTCCGCTCTCACCAATTCTCTCAAATCTACCCATCTCATTCTACCGGGATCGGGAGTGACTATTATTGTCTTGATCCGAAAAAGAACTGTAGCGTATAAAACTGTGAGGGATTTGAAAATCCCAAATTTTATATTAAACATATATTTTTCCAAATATTTTCAGGACATTTAATTAATTTGTGTTTTCATCCCTCCTATTGAAAATTTGCCCATCACAGGTATAGAGACTATTTATTGACAGATTTTTGCCATCAATACAGAACACACATATCATCTTTCGGAGTAAGCGATTTACTCCATTTTTCATCGACACCAAAATACTAGCAAAAAGATCCGGTCATTTCACTGATATGATGATGATGTGAACGCCCACCCACAGTTTAAAAAAAACATATCCGTTGAATTAGTTCAACTGACGATTATATTAATTCGATAGAGGACAGTGGTATTATGGTTTAGTTATTAACAATTATTAATTTAACAGGTGTATTGGATATTATTAATGTATTTTGAAAATAAAAACAAAATTAGAATTGCCGACTCACACAATTTTTTTATTTCGTCCTTTCCGCCTAAGTGAGTTGAATAATGATATTTTGAATTAAATCGTAGATGTTCCTGGTTATTTTTTTAAATCCCTGAATTTTTTAATAATATTTCGTAGACAAACATTATTAAATGCAAGGATCTTACTGAATGCAGTGCATATGCTTTCCATTTTTATTAAAATGTCTCTTATAGAAATTCTTGCAAAAAATAACCCAATTCAATGTTATGTTTGTGTGATATTTTAAGGAAAATATCGTATGTTTAAAGTGATATGCGATATGTTTTCCATATTTGAAATTGATAATATGTGTCAACAGATTTATTTTCCATTACGGTAAAAGAAAATCAAGAGAGATTGAGCCGTAATGGGTGTATGTAATGTTCTTTTGATTCATTCATGTTATCTACGAGAAGCCATTAAAAATTCCGAAAACATCAGCATCTGAGCTTAAAATAACGATACCCAAAATTTATAATGGAGGAGTTTTTAAATACGGATTTATTATTCCATGTTGTTGAAATATTTTTCTCAGTATCAGTCTTATTATTATTATTTATTATTATATATTATTATTATTTATTATTATTTATCTGTCTCGTGGTCGATGTGTTAACGCATCCGGCTGCCTCTTCGGAGTCAAGGGTTCGATCCCTGGGCGGGTAGGATTGACTGGGTCCTTTTTCAACTGGTCTAGGTGCTATTAATTGACTAATAATACACTGAAAACAAATAGTCACCGAAATGTCGCAAAACCCGTTGGTTGAGGTTGCGACCCCCCATGTTCCTTACAGGAATTGAAAGGGAAAAAAAATTTTTAGTCTTATTATTTGTTTAAATTTTTATGCATACATTGATTAAATAAATAAATTTATTCTTTCTAAAACAATAGACTTTTTTTTGTTGAATTATGAATGAAATATCCAAACTTTATATCAACGACATTATATTTTTTTATCATTAAATGGAAATGTTACATTGTTTTTGAATGCCCTAAACAAGAAAAATCTTTATAAGGAAATTGAAAACAAATCCCATATTGTTTTGTAGATTTTAAATTAAAATATTTTTCCAAAATTGGGAAAAGTTAATTTCTTTTTGTTCAAAACAATAAATGATTTTCAATAAAGTATTTGAATTGAAACAAACTTAGCTACTGTTTGAAAACAAAATCTTTTTAATTTGATTAAAACAATTACAAATAAAACTAATGTTTGCATTTCCTTATGTGAAGTGTCTTCATTTCATCAATCTAAGTAGGTGAAATTCAAGTTCACAAAAGGAGTGAAAAAATTCTGACTGCTAAAATGATGCAACAACAAACTTTGAATTGTCGAGAGTTAGACATCGATAAGTTTAAATTACCACCTAGCTTTGGTAAATAGCAGAGATAGTTTTCATTCGAATTAACCAGAGTATAAAATTGTATGGATTTAGTTCGAAGAATCAAGAGATTTTTTTGTTCGGGAGAGGTTCGAATTATTGAGAGTCGATTGTATATTACCGATTTGAGCCAAATTTTGAAGAATCGTCCATAACTTTGTCTTATTTTGAAACAGAAGTCGGTGATTCTTTTGAATTATTCTACATTAATAGTCCAAATTTAATGAAATGTTTTGACACAAAGATATTTTCACTGAAAAAATATTTCCTGGCTCACTTTATTCAATTTTGAATAACCAAACTGTCATATAGGATAAATAAAAAAAATAGGTGGCTTTGAATTTCTATGTCAAGCCATGAATTGTCATTCCATATCAATTTTTTTATTGTGATTTTCAAAATATTTAGTGGTTGAATTGTAAATACAAAATTGTATGACATAGGTGAGCAGGTTATTTTATTACTCCTAATTTTTTTGCATTCCTATGTCGTGCAAATAAACTATTATTCATAATTACAAAACCCTTCAGTTCACACATTCCTAACTATTTGGTTGTTGAAGTTTTATTCAAAAATTAACTCAATCTTAGATATTTTATTTTCATTTATTTATCATATAAAAATATTGCTCGTCATCTAGTAAATTATCTGTTAGAATATAATACCAATGAATAAGATAATTATGAGTATCCGATCGTCGTCGCCGAATTCTATTGTGTAGATTAAATGATAATCTCTATAAGAACTCCAACTAAAAAACAACTGTTCACTTTTGTGATGACAATCCAACTGTTTTATTATAATTCAATCCGTCAATATTATTATTTACAAATTTACATTTAATGATACAGAGTGGATTATAATATTATCTTAGGTATTGAATCCGCTTAATCGATTAAGCATAAGTTTCTGTAATCATTTTGATTTTCCACGTTACCACGAAAGCAATTTTAGGAAGAGAAATGTTTCCCACTACCGTCAACTATATAAATTTCCTCGGGGATTTTGGATAATATTTGACCAGGATTTATGGTGTCCAATTGGGAATCTTGTTTTGTACGACTGGTGCACATAAGTTTGCAATTTTTATGTCTCTTTATTTTTACTTATTTTTTTGCCCTTACTTATTATTTATTTTTAAATGAAGAAATTAAAGATTTAGAATGAATGGGACTGTGACCATATATACCATATATCGCCTATATACAAACAGTTAAATTAAAAGGAACACTAGAGCAGCATTCTACTGTAGTCGCTTTTAGGACGAACGAGAGGCAATCTATCCTCTCGTTCGACTCGCTCTACCAAGAAACATGTAAAAAAAGACTCAGTTGGAAACTTGCGACAAAGTTGATTATTCGATAACTATATAAAATATAACTATTATCATGAAAAGAATTATAATTTTAGTTCAAAAAATATTTAAAATCTATTATTAATAATACAATGATATTTTGAGATAATTTATATTAGTAAGCAATAAAATTAGACCAATATATTCCAATAACAAACCAATCAATGGAAATGACATTTATTTTAAATTAAAAATAATTTAAATAAAAATGCATATGTAAAACTTCAACAGTACTTATGCGGAATGCTAAGTATAAGACCTTTAAATTTTCTAAAATATGACTGATTATTAATCAATTTAAATATAGGCAATAATGTTCTTTGTTTAAAAAATCATTACATACTCGCATAGTTCCTTAATTCCATTGAGAATTTCAAGGGAGAGAGCTTTCATTTTAAGTTTATTTATGCATAATTTGATCAAATTTATATGAACGTCATTTTTTATATATGTAGTTTAACTGTAGTTGAATCGTAAAACGATTATTCGTTAATATTTTAGTTATTTCTACAAGGCCAAAAATCTAAATCTCTCCTTTTTCCGCATTACTCATTGAGCAACAAAGATAGGTAAAGTGTGTGGAACAGAGTAACATATATTTCTATAAAAATTTAGAGAATTTTTATGATTTTGTGTTAATTTATTTAAAAATGCATACAATTGTGTAAAAAACACGGTCGATGAGCATTATTAAACACTCGGCCCTTCTTTAAGACACTCACTACGCTCGTGGCTTAAACAGCCTTTGTGTTTAATAATGCCCTATCTTATCGGCCTTGTTGTATAAATAACTATTTTAATTCGTCAATAAACATTAAAACAAATATTTTTTGCATTTAGAAAACGATTTTTTAAATGGACCAGAGTGCACCACCTTTCGAGAACTGGTTGTAAATGTCTTTTTAATCTCACATTTACCCCAATAATCATCGAGGATTATTTATTGCGAGTGGCATCGAGTGTGAAGCGAGTGGACCACACAAAAGGTTTTTCTGAATCGTGTATTTTGGATTGGCGACTAATTCGTATGGAATTTGGCATTAAGCACTTATTTATTTATGTATTTATCTCCATTTGGGATTTTAATGCAATTACACTGGCAGTGTGCGATTATTGACCGGATTCGAGGTAAATTGCGGTACGAATTTGTACAATTTCCCAAGAGGCATCTGTGATATATACATTACTTTAATATGAAACACTTTGAGGACATGAAAAATGTTCTGTTAAAGCCAGGGAGAGATAATGGTTATTTATTTAATGTCAAAAAAGTACCCCACCATGAAATTTGGTGGGTTGTTTGAAAAGAGGATGAAGCACAGGAAAAAAAGTGAAACAACAGAAGAAATGCGAGACAGAGGTAATTTTTGGCAAACAAATCAACACAGGGAATTGCGTAGAATATTAATGTTAATATAAATTAAATTGCTTTGGAATCTCTCCATAAGAACCATGTTGGCTTGGTTCTATAAAAAACGAGATAATAATAATAGAGCAGAGTTGAATGTTTTGTGGAAAATGTAATAAATTTTTCCGCATGTTTTTCGCCACACCATAAAACAGATGGGCTTTTGTTTATAATTTCGAGCGGTTTACTTAAGGTTTACAATGGAATAGGGAACATATCATTTGATGATGAAATTAATTACAACATTTCAATATGTAATTGTTGGTTTTCATTGTTATTATTGTTTACAAAAGGATTATTCTTTTGAATAAGTGATAATTGTTTTGTCTGGAGTTAAGATAAAATAATCTATACAAAAGAATAAGTTTTCTGCATTTGATTTGAACTGGATTAGATCTACAAATAATATTAATATTAATTTTAAATAGTTATTTTTGTTTAAAGACTCTTTTATTAAGCTATTCGCGTCGTCGACTTCGTCTCCTAGCGAAAACAGCCTTCCTTCGAGAAAACTGATTAAACGTCGAGAAACGAATGCTATTTTCCCAATTTTCATTTGTAAAATAGCACAAAAACTAATTAAAACTAATTAAATATTTATATGGGAAATATAACTTTGATACTCTGGGCGCTTTTAAAAAATATAAACATAACATTTAATGAAACATTTTGATAGAGTAGTTTGCTTTTCATTGGCAAATTTTTTGTCCGATAAAAGCTGTTGCTTCAAAATTTATTTTTTTTAATAAATATTATTTTCAAATTTTTAGTTTAAAATTCCAATGAAATTTTAGTTTCCAACAGTTAAATTTTGAATTTTATAATATTGATTCTCGTTGATGGTCACTATCTAAACAGACCAACAGTTTTAACCGAATTTTCTTATTAATGGGCTTTAAGGTCTTGATTTTGTTTTTATTTAATAACTTTTTTATTGAAAACGTTTTTATTTTTAATTTTTCAAATATCTATTAGAAATATAAAGGAATAATTTATTATATTGATTTCTATTCGATTTCTATTGCCTAAACGTTTAAAATTCAATTTTCATTTTTCAGCTTTGTCTGTGTGTTGGAATACGAACTATTAAAAAGCTGTTAAAATGACAGTAAATATTTCCCGAATGAAAAACAGAGCAATAAGAAAAAAGGAATAGGCTAAAGTTTTGTGTAGTTTAAAAAAAAAGTCTTCAAACTTGTCATGTAAAGGTTGGATAACGCGTCTCTGAAAGTAGTTCGATTAATTATCATTTAGGTTTTTCTAAAAAGGTTGCCAAAATAAAGTTCGTGATAAATTTGTTTATTCCGGTTGGTCACGTTGATAACAGCTTAGGACCGAATAGTTGTCTCTGGGACTGGTTGTTCTTGTTAAAAATAAAGAAAGATAGATAACAAAAAATAGACCTACAAGTATTTATGTTTTTAGTAGCTACACGTGCGAATTCTATTTACCATTGTTAAGTTTTTTAAATTTGTTTTCTATAGATATTGAATTTGTTAAATAAAATTAAATAAAGTTTAAAGAATGTTGAATTATTATAGAAAATAACAACGAAATTAATGTGATATCTGAATTGTATTTTACACAATTCTGTTGAAAAATGTTTACATTTTAGTAGCCAATGCTTCTACTAGAAATTGTTTTATAATCGTAAAGTATTAAATAAAGTATAATATAATTCAATACCCGCAGACTATTACAAATCGTGTAAATACACGAAATTAGTACTTTGTACCAAAAATTTACTACTAAAAATTGTAATTTTTTATCTAAGTAGCGGAGAAGGAAAAAATATTTGGACATNTATTTGGACATTTTTCATGTCTCTATAATAAAGTAGTCCATGATTTATTAATCAATTTAAATTTTTTCACATTACATGAAAAAAAAAGTAAAGTTCTTCTTAAATGTTG
>JXOV01000051.1:0-11838 GCA_001014945.1 Clogmia albipunctata | reverse complement strand
TTTTTTAACGAGTGAAACATTCGAGCCGAAGGCGAGTGTTTGATCGTTTCCGAGTTAAAAAAACAAGACTTTACGCCCGAGCAGGACATAACGTTTTTTGCACTTCACTCATGAGTACTGAAATTTTTACAATTTCAGATTAAATTTCATTATTTACAAGGATAATTTAAAAATATCTCTGATATTTACGTAATGTGCCAAAAATCATTTCGTTGATATAGTATTAGTGTGTTGATACCCACCGAGACTACTACTAGTCAAAACAGTACACTGCACTTGGCAAAACGTGCTTCAGAGGCTTATTTTGCATACGTTGTTTTCAAACACTATCAAAACAAAATTGCAATTTCTATTTTATTGACATTTGTGCAGTAAGAACCTAGAAGAATTTTCTAAACGAAAAATATGTCCTTTTGAGATTTTAATATTATCCAACTCTCGTCACTGTTATTAAGATCCTGACGACTGCCTTCTGTTGCGGTCCTGAGTGGAACTACGGTTACGTGCTTATATAAAGGACATGTTTCTGGTTGTGTCTATGTACCCATACTTCTGTGTATTTTACAAATTTTTGCAAGTACAACGTTATCATTCCGGATCGATTAAATGATAAAAATGTAATAAAATGGAATAAAAAATTCCAGTTATTTTAAAATTGTGTGGAAAAATCTATTGAAAAGATAAAAAGATATTGATAATGATAATGAAGTTTTTTTTCAATTAATGAAAACTTTGTTTAAAACGTATTTAATGAAAAGCTGTTATGCAAAATGTTAATTAAAAACTTTTAAATTAGCACGATCTAGAAATACTTCATTCATAGTTGTTAAAGTATTCTTTGCAAATTTCTCACTACAATTTCACATCGAGAACTTGTTTAATTGCTTACCATATTTAATGTGTTGGGAATTAGGGATTTAAAAAGTGGAAAATGATAAGTGATGCCACGGGAGAGTATGAGTTTTTAGGAAAAAGCGTGGGCCAGAGATGGATGTGGGAATCGAGTCCACATGCCATCTTCTGGGAATGCTTTTATTTTATTGAAAAAGTTTTATAATAACGTTATTATTTTATTCAATTTACCTTTTTAAGATTAGTAATAGTGTTTTACAAACATTTTCCAACCAAAAATTGTGGTTAGTACGCAAAAAAGAAATCGTCCACCACGAGGAATAAGAACGCGCAAAAATAGTTGAATTTAAAAACTTCGACAGATTTTGTTCAGAAACTTGTCTCATTAATATTCGCACAAAGGCAGCTGTTACACATTTCAATAAAAAAAGCTATTCAATTCAAAGTTTCCTGGAGATGTGTCATTTTAAAAAGCAGCAGTTGCAATCCATTTTAAATATTAAATTCTAACATTTGCTGTCATAAATTTCGGAATGCTATTTAGAGAGCATAATAAAAATTATATTATTATTCAAATACATCGTTTCCCATATATAGTGTGGTAGTATATTAGTGTCACAAATGGGAGTCGTGCTTATAAATTCATTCTGTGGCGATGCTGTGAAGCTGGGGACAAGCAAGAAGGGCCATGATTCGGTGAAAAGAGGAAGCAATGATAGAAATCAAAGGATGAGTGTCCTGGGGGCGAAACAAAGTGGGTGAGGAGGGGAGCGAACACAAACCAATTCACCTCACAAACACCAGAGATACATAAAAGAGGTTGGCAACAGAGGAGCTGGTCGTTTTTCCGTGATACACAGTTTCCGTTTAAATATTTATCAGTCGTTTTAACAAAGAAATCTTAATCAATTGGGCAGACCAATTGATGGTGGAAGGACGATAAAATTGTGAAAAGGGAGTCGACTCTCAGCAAAAGAAATTTGTTTCGCCAATTTAGGGACTCTCACCATCTCCAACCTATTAGTTTATGACGTTTGGAACTTGTTATACTATTCCAATGTATATATATATATTTGATCATGACTGATGAACTCCGGAGAACAGAAATTGAATTGAGAATTTTATGGTTCTCGCATCGAGAAAAGGTGATACTGACTCTGACTGGAATTGCCACCATCAAAAACTAGAGAACGTCGGTGTGGGGGCGAGAACAGAGTTTTGGTTGTTGTTTTATATTATTGGAAGAGAAGAAATCGTGTCTATTAAATCAAGATGACCGTCATTTGTACCCTTCTCGGGAAATGAGAAATTTTTTATTCACGAACGTTTACATTCTTGTCCATACATAGAAGAAGCAGGCATGACCTCCCGTTATAAACTAGTGAGAGGCAGCTAGTGAAAATTACACTTTATCGCAACAAGCGGATCTGTAGTAAAAAATCAGTTTGCCATTCTCGGTCATTATCACTTGAAAATTCTTCTGCTCTGAAGAATCTGGTTTTTAAAACTTTAGAGGAAGATAATCAAATTTCTAATTTTTCTTGTGTTTTTTAATTTCGGTTGCAAATACAATTGTGAAAACCTTTTAATTTCCAGTATATGCAAACAATTTAACAAATTTTAAATGACGCATATTTACTGTGGGTCGCATTCTAAATCGGATGCCACACCAGCACAAATTTAAAGGCAGATTTTTCTTAAATAAACGGCAATCGGTAGTCTAGTTAACCTACAACCATATCTTATCAAATTATACAATATACAGATATAGTTCCATTTAATATATCCTTCGACATCATTTCTATCACATAAAGAGTTCAATGTACTACAGAGTTTCAGGATGAAGTCATAGCAATCATGAAGTGAGCTGATATTATTATCCACAAAACGTGAAAGGGTATGGGAATTATAATCTATTCCGACAGTCAAGCTGCACTTAAGGCACTAGCGTCATTTCAAATAGATCCAAAACTCGTCCAAGAGTGCTGCAATACCTTCCAAGACCTGTCGGTACACAATAGAGTAACTGTCTGTTGGGTACCGGGTCATTAAGGAATAGAGGGAAATGAAAGAGCCGATGAACTAGTACGCCTCGGGGCATCGACCCTAATGCTAGGACCAGAACCTTTTTGTGGAATCAACTGGTCCATAGCAAAAAGCGAAATCAGTTCTTGGATTACTGTACTACGGAAACAGTACTGGCACATCCATATGGGCCTCTGACAATCCAAAAACCTCATAAATCCCTATCTTCTGGGAAACACCTGCAATCTTAGCAAGGCAGATCTCAGAGTACTAGTTCTATCCTTTCAGATATCATCTGAATAAAATGGCCCTTTCAGATGAGACCGTCTGCATATTGTGTCTGGAAGAGAATGAATCTACAGAGCACATTCTATGTGAATGTGGGGTTTTGGTCGGACTTAGAAGAAAAGTTCTTTCTCGTGAAGTGCTGGAATCAAGTGAGATTAGAAATATTCCGGTCCGGAAGATTGTGACTTTCATTAACAAAGTTACACATCTCCTGACCTTAAACTAACACATGGACAAATGCACAATAGATCTCACAGATCACAGTGCAGGTGCTATTATATCTTGGTGGTGCCCAATATCTTTTACAGGGATCAAGAGGTAGATCCAAGCAATTTCTAACTCTAAATGTAATAGATTTTGCACTTGCGAAAATAAAAATATGGGTGTTCGATTTAAAATACGGCATCGAAATTCGTCTGTTTTAGGCAAATTGCAAATAACTGTAATATAGTGTAAATATCGGTATTTTGCTGATAAGATATGGTTGTAAGTTAAATAGAATACCGATTGGCGTTTATTTGAGGAAAATCAGCCTACTCTACATTGAGAACCAAGCAATTGAATGGCGTCCGATTTAGAATGCAAGCCACAGTATATTGCGTATGGAAATTGTAAATCTACTTTGTTCATAAAGATGGATTAAACATCCCAAAACAGGAAAATGCGCTATTAATGTAAGGCTTAAAAAATTTACTATGACATTCGGGAAGATGTTTCAATATTTACATTTTTTAACACTGATTAAAACAATTGTTAAATTATTTACCTTATTATTTATTATAACCTAACAGGCGATTAAACTTCCATTTTAGTAACATTTTTTTGGTTTCTGAAAATATTACTGTTTTTTTTTATTTGGGGTTAAGTAAGAAATCGTCAAAAACCGCCATCATGGTATTACTTCACCCATTGCCCATCAACTTTTGGTTCCATCATTTGTAAAACAATCGTTGAGCCATCCCTATACCTTGGTCATCATTATGACTCGCACGAGATTCTATTTTCTAATTATTTTAAATCAGTTCATTAATATTTCCATGAATTAAAGTAGAAGAGTAAACATTTACTGATATATTTTATGAAATACAGTTCCCTCGAAAATTCGAAACTCGAGGGACGCCAATGAGTTTGAATTACCAAGTGGTTTTGTTAAATAGCAATGGTTTTTTTCGTTTGATTTACCTAGAGTTTAACATTGTATTAATTTAGTTCAAAATATCTAGAGATTTTGTTAGAAACTCATGATAATTTTGAATTATTGAGAGTCTGATCTATCTTTTTCAATTTATTTTTGAAATTTTGAAATTATATAAATTACAAACATTTATCTATATAAAGTTTATATTATATATATTTCCATAATTCTAAACATAAGGTGAAGGAAAAGAAATTTAAATTTCAACTCTTTTCACTGAAAAACAATATCAATGTTAATTACATTTATATATTCATTAATATATATTTATATATTACTTTTTTAATATTAATTGCATTCGTTTAGATATACAACGTAAGTTACATTTGAATTGATACAAAAAATGTAAATAAAAATTCATTTGAATGAATCTTCTGTAAATCTTTTTCTTAAATGGTAGTTAAACCCCGATGCTTTGGTAAACAAATTTATTATTAATCAATTCATAAAAAAACTTCAAAAGTTCAAACCCAAAGAAATCTTATTCAATAACGATTAACTACGAATCAATGAACTTTAAATAAAACGTAAGAAAATCAATTTTGAATTAAAAGGAACCAAATCAAAATCAAAAAGTTTGATTTATTAGTAATTTGTTTCATTTTAATATATACTTGTAGTATATAATTTAATTGAAATCGCCAGAAAACCAAATAAATCTCAAGATATCATGGAAAGTAAATAATTCAGTATGAACCAATTATTAAATTTGAAAAAGAAATAGGCCCATTGGGCAATAATCAGAACGAGGGAAAAATAATTTGATTCGTCAATTCTTAGAAAGTATGGTTTTGTGTGTAAAAACTGATTCTCGTGTTTAAAATGGCCCAGTGTAATGCCAAATTGAAAAAGGTTTAAAATAAGGGTTACAATAATAATATAATGATTTTAAATTTTTCCATGAATTTTATTTCAATTTGCAATCGGAATTCAGGGCTATAAAATTGTATCCAAGCAAATAACATTTCATACATCATTTAATCAGAGGCAAACTTTTTGGTACATAATGAAGAGTCCCTTGGTTGGCTTCTGATTTGCCTCCTCTCCTCCATAACGAGTACTAAAGTCGAATAACTCGGAGAGCAAAAGCAAGAGAAGCCAAAGAGAACTCTCCTCGCTTGACTGTGAACTTTGGGTTGAACTTAGCAGGGGTAGTTTAGGTATGTGCTCTGAAGTGACAACAACGCGACCGGCTGATGCGTGCCCTTGATGGGGTGGCCGCTTGATACATCTAGGATGGACTATATCTGGATTACAAGCCATCTCTCTATGTGCAACAATGAATAAATGTGGATATAAACTTGTAGTGAACGACAGGATTATACACCCCTCTCAGTGAGATTGTGCTGATTTTATTTTTACAAGGCAGTTTTTCCGTTGTGTATTTAGTGCTGGAACGAAAACGGCAAAGTGTCTGTGCAAATTTAATTAAATAATTTTACAATGTGTATGATTTTGCATAGTGGTATAAAAATACATGTGCTTGACGATGATTAAGTGTACAACGACTTGGATTTTTCTTTATGGCTTAATAACTTGTGCAACACAGCGCCTAGGTATAGCAAATACTTTACTTGTACTTTTCCCAAATATATAATAAAATTAAAATTGATTTGCACGAAGAAGAAAGTCAACACCAGGATAAATTGCCCAGCAGTGAATTGCAGATTACTAAATCCCTGTTGGAAGGGATGATGGTTTTTTTCTCTTACCTAAAATCAATGGATTATATAATGTGCACATCACCGACCTCGTGTTTTATCAATAGTTTGGCAACGGGTGCTATTGATAAATTACCACCAGTGTACATAATGAATGAAATGTGTTGTTCTTAAGTCACGAGTACTTATACATATGTAGACATTTGTTATTAATATTGCTTCCAACTTAAACGATCCCTGGTCCACTTGAGTCTAAAGAGTGTGTGAAAATATTGGCACATCATCCATGTACATCACAGCAGAGCAGAGTGTTGTCTTACCGAATTGCATTTGCCCCCACTCCCCGACCCGACCTCCCTATCTTCTATCTCACGGAATCCATCTATATGTATAGAACTTTTGTAATAAAATCCGTAGCCGGAATAAAAAGTAGCCCTAATGGATCACATAATGATATTAATATTAATAATGAAATCTCGTTTCGTTATTATTACTTTGGCGAATTTCGCCACATTTTCTGCAAAACTCATTTAACTTTATCGATGGAAAAGCATTTTACGACTATCCCTATAGCGTGGATTAATCCCGGGCTTAATACATAAAAATATGGGATTGATACTTAATTAAAAATTATTCCGCGTTCACCGAGTAGGAGTTAAACAGTTTGGCAAGTGCACTGAAAAGAGTTTTGGTGGTTTCGAGTGGGTTTCAAACTGCTCTCCTCGAATATAAACCACTAGATAAATCGGCTTTCAGAAATTTATTCCGAGTCATTATCAAATTAACACACTGTGGACCGCCTCCTTAATTACCAACTCATTGAATGAAATGATCCCAGAGTCGGCTATTATATAATTAGATTTTATTTCTTTTTGTTCCTTCTGCATTTTTCCGTTCTCCTTCTTTGCGTCCAAAAAGGAATGTCTCCTCTTGCCATCAAATAGCTGGACTCGTGTTAGGCAAGTCACATTTAAATTGTAAAGCAGCTGACTGTGCCATTTGCCGATTGTGACGAGAAATGAGTTGAGTTGTTATTAGGAAAGTTTTCGCCAGAGATTTCATCGCGGGAAAGCACTTCATTGCAAAAGTTATAATGATAAATGGTGTATGTTGTGTTTTCCCTAGAAAACGTGTTCATACTTCTTGGATTTTCAACTTTTTGCTACAAAGCAGAGAGCTTCCTCACAATTTATAATGGAGAATATTTTAATAGATATTTGTTTGTAATAGTCACTTTATTCAAAATAGTATTCGCTTTAATATAATAATATACGAGTATTACCTGGATTTTTCAATAGTTTCGGTCCATTAAAATTACCTTATTTAAATTCCACAGAGAATCTACAGCATGCTGAATTTAAGATAATACATTTTATTTGCAATGCAAACTGAATATGTGCATATCTACATATCTTCCTCTTATACATATGTATAAAATGGAATATTTTTATTCTGACTTTCTTTCATTCCCTCTACGCATCTTGAAGCTTTGATACCATCAAGCGCTTCATATTCAGATAAAGATATATATAAAGATACATATTAATACAGATACATATGTGGAGATACTTAATTTTCAGTAATTTTCTTGTCTTTGACGAGGAGATCCTTTCTTCTTTCGCGTGTAGGAGGAAACAGACACATAATATTCGTATGATGTTTGCAAAAATGTGACGTAAATTACATTTCGAAAATATTGTTTTTGACAATGGGAAAACACCCTTTAATTAGAGACGCTAAACCTTATTGCTTCCCCCCTCAGACAAAGAATATTATGGAATTTGCGCTTTGTGCGGAATGATTACTTTAATTATTTACAACAATTAGAAAATTAATTACCCCATAAATCCCCCTGACAGCCCCCTTTCATGATGATTAGGTAATTAAAAGAGTGAAATATTTTTTCCCAGCGCCAAATTTTAATGATGCGCGCATTTTTTTGGATAATTATTTGAAAAATTAGCCAGTGGTGAATTCCGAAACCAGTCCCCTGATTTTATTTGCAATAACAACAAAAATTGGCGCCAGAAACATGAATTTTTTGTTTTCAATAATGAGTTTGTTTACGAACAAATATCGCCTTTTCCGACACACATTCATGTGAGCTTTTCTCTTCTTTGAATAAATATTCAGCGACGAGATTTCCTTGGAAATTTTCAGCTCCTTTCTGAATAACTTGTCGTTCTCTCTCTGTCGTTGAAAGGAAATAAAATAATTCCTTGTTTTTTGCAAGAGCTCGGAATTTGTTGAAACGAGATTCTTATCAATTTATTGTCGCATACTTTCCATACGTTTAAGTACAATAAGATGACCTAGGTAAGGAGATAATTTTTTAACGCTGATCATAAAACTGTGGTTTGTTGTAAACAACGTTTTTATAATTCAATAAACCTAAATAATGAAGTTCAATTTCAATTACTCTCACTTATCTAATAATCAAAAATAATTTACGGTTTAAATACAAGTTTCTAGAACTAAAAACTAAATAGATCTGGCAAGGTTGGAATGTACCATACATACCTATTTTAAACCGTTTATTTTGATGGGATCGTTGAGCCTTTTTGCACTAACAACATTAACAAAGTTTTAAAACCCTAACATACGAAACTTTTTATGAACAAACTCGTACAGTTCCCTTTTTCACAATAAGTTTGTTTGCCAATAAATTTTTATATTCATACAATGGTTCCATTACATTTACTTGTACATTTTTCTAACGACTCAATTACGAATATAATTATGAAGTTTTTCCTTTGTTAACTTTAATTTGGAGGAATTGGAAACTTTTCCCTTCAACAACTAAATTTCAAAGTCCTGGGAGTAATTTTACATATCTCAAATATTGTTTTAAGATGTGTGTAATGCATGATTTTCCATTTCTAAGGCGAATTTCATTATGAAGGAGATTTTAAAGTGAAATATGGAGATACGTGAGAAATGTGAATGCTAGGTTTATGTATTGTTTTATTCCATTTGCAATTTTATAAATATCCACATGAAGGGAAATATTGTCAGGAGACTTCTCTCCCGTTGGCATTCCTTCCAGAAACTCAGACAATTCCAAAGAAAAAATATGGTTGAGTGGTTTCAAGGAATTCTAATGATTAAATAAACTACATGAGATGAATATTTTTTTTATTGAAATCAACGTTTTTACATTTGATTAATCAATTTCTTTGTAAAAAAATGAATAAACATTGAGAATACAAAAGAAATTAATAAATTTGTAGTACCTAATATAATACATTTCAAACCCTAATTTGCATTTTATTTCCCACAGTAATATAAACAAAATTTGTAATAAAAATTTTAATTGGTTTTTATTTTAATATTTAATGGTATCGTTCTTGTATGGATATTAAATTTTTTTATTGCTCTGTATTTAAATTGGGCTGGGTTTTCGAATTGGTTTGAAAATAAAATAATTACAAATTATCATATTTACTGATGACGTATTTTCATTTTTTACAAAACCAATTTGCAATAAAGTAAACTTTTACATCATTCTTAGTATAAAAATAATTATTCATTGATGAAACATAAATTTTCTAATGATGTCCAACACCCACATTGGAAAACAGATTATTATTTTGGTTTTCCATATTATTTACATTTATCATTATCATTAGCCGAAAAATTTTCAACAGCTTTGCTTCATTATAAGCTTTTTTTCTAAGAATGCTTTAAAAGAACATTATGTTGACCTTTGAACCAAACGACAACGAATGACAAAGTTTGGTAAAACAAAGCATGTTTCATTTTTTGAAAAATGTTGAAAGCAAAATTATAAATACATTATACGCCCATGTTCAGAATTTACAACAAATTTTTTTATCAGAATATAATAATAATAATATACTCGTACTTACTACAAATTTTCTCCATTTTTTAATATTTTTATTTAAAGAGATTATAATTACTGAATAAATTCCATTAAAAAAATTTAAACCTTTTTCAATATGCATGGAAAATTAATTTTATTAAGTTTAATTAACGGAAAAATTATTCGAAATCTGAATATTTTATATTAATATTTCAGATATCAACACCAGAATTATAATTAAACAATAATTAATTATTAAAGACTTTATCGCCAAATTTTTAATTTAAACAACTAGGTCGATATAATGAGACATTATTTGACACGGTAATTTTTAAAATGATGAGCTTAACGAGTGTTTTAAAGTAGACCAGGGTGTTTTATACAAAACTATATTTATTTTTAATGAATTCAACAATTTAAAAATTTATATTTTTCAAAAATATTGCTTCTCTCAATAAATATAAAAATATACCCGGATTCTTGATGACGTCATATTCCTTTCATTATTATGTTGATGTTTGTGAGTTTATTTATATAATCAATTTATAATCCTGTATATTGATTTGAGTTTACATCACTTTTTGACACTACCCTTTTTTCATTACAATTGAGATTTTGTTCCATTGCAATTTATATTTTGTTCCATTACATTACAGCGGTGCTTTAACTTTAAAATCTCAATTGCAATGAAACAAAATCCCAATTTGCAATAAAAAAGGTGTATTGAATATTTTAAATTTTTATTTCACTAGTAAAAAATCAAAATCTAGGTATAAATTTGTTTCGAAGTCAAAATTTCGGCGCCATTTTGAAGAAAATTGTTATAACGGTCAAATATTACCCAAAAACTGTTCAAATAGAGACCGTTGTAACGTCCAAAATTATATAAAATAGTATAACATGAATTTTAAAGGAAATTGAAGTCCTGATTGGGTGTAAAATTAGTTTTTTAACAAGGAAACGATGAAAAATCGCTTTTTACACTCATTTCCTCGTTAAAAACGGATCATTGGCAGAACAAATAACTAATCTATCTCGTTTGTTAATCGTTGTTCATTTATGCGAATGAATGAAATGTTCAATTATAGTTTAAAAAACCATGATAAATTATTTCCAACGAAACTGACTGCTACGTATATATTATATGAATTTGATCAATTCGATTATAATACCGACTGCACAAAAGAGCACTAATGCTCTAAAATATTGCAACAATGATTTTATGTCAATGCCTTAGGCTGGGGTGGCGCAGTGGTTAACCACCGGTATTCAACTCGAAAGGCCCGGTTCGAGCCCGTGAATATTTTCTTTCGAATATCATTACTTGTTTTCACTAACAACATTCGGTGGTTAATATTTGTTTAAAATAAATTTAACAAAAAATTAGACCCCGCCCTCAACTGCCGAACAACCAGCATCGTCAATGCTATTTGTTCGACAAAACAGGTTTTCAAAGCTTGGATGGAATGCATAGAATCGAAGAGATAAATCGGATCTTTCTAAAACTAGAAATTTGCAGCTATTCATTGAATGCATACAGATAAAGTTGTGAACGGGTGTTGATTCGTAGAAGAAGAAGAAAAAAAAGGAAAAAGAAGTAGACGAAAAGCATAAATCTATTTCATTTAATTAAATGGTCTACAGTCATCTATTATAACATTAATACAATAAAAGAAAGTATATTTCTCTTCAGTTATTTTTTCGTAGCAATTTACGTCTTTATTATTTTATCGCTTGTGGTTTGTCATTTTTATTTGTTTATCTTGCAGAGAAGTTTGATTTGGCAAAATAAAGTACTTTGCTACTTTGTTTTGAACTCGTATTTCCATGGTTGGGAAAATGTCATGTATTGAATTAAAACTTTATACAAACAAATTGGGCACATCGTCTTCAAACTCGTCCAGAGTTTGACTATTTTTATTTACACAATCACGCTTGATTGAGTATTATAACAGATATATATAACAGATATATATATATATATATATATATAT
>JXOV01000049.1:3582-19425 GCA_001014945.1 Clogmia albipunctata | reverse complement strand
TTTTTATATCAAAATTGGGAAAAAGATATTTCTCGTTGGGTTTTTAAATCGCGAATGAAGATTGCTGGATGGGGGAAACTCTCCAACACAGGTTGTTTCTTAGATAATTAGGTTTCAAAATCATATGGATTTATATTCTTCTGATACTTATGTATTTGTTTTAAAAAATATTTTATGTTTCATATCATTAAATGAATAACTATTTTAAAAAATTTAATTATTAATTAGTAAATTGTTTACATGAAATAAAAAAATTAAATTTTGGAATTACAAAAAGCAATAAAATTATATCTCTGTTTTTTACTTCCTGAAGAAGCTTTCAATTTTGCTTATAAAGGACAACAGAAACCACTTTTTCAAGTACTTTTACACTAATTCTTGTCTAAATCAATTTAGAATGACAATCCTAATAAAGGCCTCTTAATTTATTGCACGACAGTGATTTGTGAAATTTATAATAAAACATGTCTGTAAGGCGAGATATACGAGTCTAGTACATTAAATCTAAATACTTTTCATGTATTGAGTAATAAATTTGAATGAACAATGCATTGGGGAGTTTCTTTCACACAAAAATACATGGAGGGCTTCTTAATAGCTTGTCTTGAAGGAGGTGTAACAAGTAAGATAAATCTGCGGGAACAAAATACGAAACCAATTTTCTTCATCACTGAAGCTAGAATATTTTTTAACAGAAATGGGATTTTCTTTTTGTTCATACACATAATCAATTACAGAAACAAATGTGGTTATATTTTATAAGAACTCGGGTTATAATTTATTATTTCTCATTTGAGCATAAATGATATAAAACAATTTAACCAAAAATGAACGAATAAAAAGATAAAATTAAAGATTAAAAGTTTTTAATCTGACATTGACGAGGGATTCGGGTTAAGCCTATTAATATAAAAAGAATACTTCACCTTTAACTTTATGGCACGTTTCCTGTTTCTGTTTTATTAATTAGCAAAAATAGTTTATGGAATTTGGTAGATAAAATTACGACATCAAAGACTTCCTGAAATTTTGGGTTTCGTTGTTTAAAATATTGACTTTATCGCATTTAAAGTATCACTCATTAAATATGACTTTAATAAGGGTAAGTTTTGAATTTTATGGTTGTTTCATTTTGATAATGAAAACAATAAGGAGTTTTTTAAACAAAATAAATTATTATTTCAAAATAAATTTTATACCGATTAATCTTATTTATTTCTAATTTTCTTTTTAATTTATTTTGCACAGAGTAATATTATTTTTATTATATTTATATTATTTACAGAAATGTCAGTACAAGTACGAAACAGATTTTAAAATAAATGAAGTAGTGATGATTTGTTATTTATAGAGATTAAAATTTATATTTGCCACGACTGTATCAATAAAAGTGGAGTAACTAAATAATATAAATAAAATAATAATAATAAATAAAATTTGTTTGAAAATTGGTTTGTGTCATTTCCATCTGTCAAAATCTCATAATAATAATACGATCGCACAAATGTGCAGCTCAGGGTTACTAAGAGCGAAGGAGAAGTTGGTTTATTGCATTTCTCGGCACCCCATTGGATCCTGCTTTGTTATTATTTTCCAAAAGTCAGCATAACGGTACTTGCTGATATCGTGCCAAATTTCAAACCGTCATTGTGCCGTTAATACATAATCTATTTTAAGTTTGGAAATTGCATAAATTAGCTATTACAACAAAGATTTCATAGACTTGTAATTTCATTATCTAATCATAACATTTAAGTGAGAAATTGGATTTTTAAAATGGGGGCGGTTTGTTCACAAGCAGTAAACCGGCTGACTTTTCGGTGTGAACACCACATAAGGCTTCTGAAGCGCAGAAAATGTTAGAAAACAATAAACATACAGTTTGAAAATTTTGGCTCAAGTTGGAAAGTGTCATGTGGGTCAAACGAATATTTCCAAAAGTAATTGTAAAATTTCGCAAGAAAAAAACTGGAAATCGGATTTGCAATGAAGGATGTGATTGTCAGCTGTAATTGTCGTCCCATCAAGTTTGCTTAGGGACGTCGCATTTCTGTTTCATCAAAAAGGAAAATACCAATTTAATGATGAATACCAACATCTCATTTTAGATCGTAAATTACTAAACCAATTAAAACTTTGCGATGTGATTGATTCAATTGATGTAGATGTTTTGTTTAAAAATAAATTACATTTAATCAAATATGCTTAGGGCTAGTACGGGTACTGAACGCATAGCCCTCCAAATATGTAAATTGATATTAAAATTGATTAAGGTGATGTATAATAGTTTTATCATTTTAGGTATAATATAATAGCTTTATTTCAAATAGAAGATTTGAACTGATGAATAAATATATATATTTTTTTTAAATTGTACTATGTTATCAGCTTCAAATACCAAGAGATTCTTCCATTGTAATTGAGATGAAAAAAAACGATAATCAGATCATTCTAAATTGCACGAGACATTTATTCCCGAAGTGTGTCAATTAACTTTGATTGGATTAGAATTATCTGCAAATTCTTAAACGACAACAGTTCCAATACTAATTTAATTAATTGGATGGTAATATCCGTTACTAATCCAATTTTATCTCGACAGTATCCTGATATATTTAATGGAAAAGAGCATTGTGTGCTTCAAAAATCCCAAAGGGAATTGAACATCACAATAACCATTTCCGAGGAACAGAAATAGCATAGGAATTATACAAATCCATTCGTTTCCTCTATGCTTTTCCGTATTTAGAAAATTCTGTGCACTTAGTAATAATGTAAGGCTTGTGATTATTATGTGAACGGCAAATATTCGCAAGTAGATATGGTACTTTGACCTTTAGCACAATTTACGTAATGTAGTCTTTATTTAGCCTAATCGTACTTTTTGGTATTTGATCTCAAAAGTTAGAATAGGGTTTTTGGAAATATAATAGTAATTTAAATAACTTCTTGGATAAATGGACCATAAGTCAACACGAAAAGAGTTTTTATTAATTTTGAATAGAATTTTATTTATTCAGTATGTAATTATTTAATTTCTTGTAATATTCAATTAAATATTGTAGGCTATACATTTAAGTTCGACAATGATAAAAAAAATATGTGAAAAATATAATAAATATATTTATATAGATTTGTGAAATTCGGTATAGAAAAGTAGACTTTTCTTAAAGCAAATTGGTACTGTAAAGGTTTACTTTTCTGCATGGAGTTCTAAAATAATTCAAACTTTGCACGCAAATTGCCACCAATTTAATGAAATTACAAGTTGTTGTTATAAACAAATTTATTATTTAAATGTGAAAATTTCGTTGTGATTTGTTGTTCCACAAATTGAAGAAACCGTTGCGAAAGTTTTTATTAGTAATTATTGATTAACTGATATTTTTTCAAAATTACACAAAATAACGTACGATACACATGTGAAATCGGTTATTACTGCACTTATTGATTCTTTAATGATTATTTTGCGATTTCCATATCAAATTTATTCTACAACTTTTTTCATTCCAATTTGAATTTGTTCAATTGCAATTGGGGTTTTAAAGGTTAAGAACTACTCGTACTACTATGCAAATTGCAATGGAACGAAATCCCAATTACAATGAAAAAAGGTGTAGTGTTTCATAAAATTTATGAGATGCTCGGTTTCCATATTATGCATCCGAATATTGAGATTGAAAAATGAAACCGCAAATTATAAAAGCACGAATTAAGATCTTCTACTGTTATTTGAATTAATAGACTTATATTCTCAGTGCAAAGAGAAAATACCCTCATAACATGTACTCATGATAAGTTAGCAAAAGCTAATTATTAATATTGTTCATATTACAAAAACGCAATCTAATGCAGTATAGGTGTGACCACTGTACAACCGTCCTGGTGCTGGATTGCAAGTTTAATAAAAACTGTTATGCATTTTTGTCGCATAAAATTGACAATGAAATATGTTCTCTCAAAGACGTTTTTATAGCACAAGTGCTTAAAGAATTCTTTAAAGCGCTAGTGCTCTTTCTTTATAATTAAAATACATATGTCCTTCGTGAAAGAAATTCAACAAATTTATATGAACGCCAGTTTCGTTGTGTATGGTTTAACTTTTTTTGTGGATCACAACATATAATCCGTTAAATACGTAAATCTAAACCTCTTTATCAGAGCTTATTCTATCATTTTTGATAATTGTTCTTGAAACAATTAATAAGAAATTTTCACTGAATTTTGAATTTTTTTATTGGCTTTAATTAAAATTTACAATTATAAATTGAGTTGAGTAATGAGTTTCTGACATTGGAGCCACGTTAAGCTGTACTCCAAGTAGTATAACTTAGTTCTTGCTGATGATGGTCTTAAGTTAGGTCCTCAGGGGAAGGTCGCTGATCTTTTCAATCTTCTAGGTCCGCCGGGAGAGTCTGCGAGAAGGTTGACTAGCGTGTTCGGGTGATTTTTCGCTAGTTCTGGCGCTGTTTCTCGTATTTCGTCAATAACGTATGGCTTGTTTAGATGTCGGTGAACGATATTGTTGCGAACAAACCATGGGGCACCAGATAAAAGCCGAAGCATTTTTGATTGAAAGGCTTGTATGATTTTCACAGAAGATATACAGGCGCATCCTCACAGTTCTATGCCAAATGGGTTTTATTAGAGTCTTGAAGATCAATAGTTTGCTCTCAATTTTATTGAGACTGCCATAAAAAATTAACATATCATTCGTATTAAATCGAATCCTGAACATTGTCACCAGGTAACGCTTTTCCTAATAAACTTCTTTTCCTTTCTTTCTACTTTCGTTTACGATTCTGTATTTAAAAAACTTCCCATCCAAATTCCTAATTTTCCTAAAAAAATGTATATAATGTTCAAGTTACTAGGCTAAGAGTGTTTTGAAGAAAAAAATAAGGTGTCATCGAAATTAAAATTTTATTATATTATCTGGAAATACTAAAATAAATAAATACTTTCCTTTCAATCCGTGTTAGTCACCTGGGGTAGGCTTAATCTTAACCAACAGGTTGAAGACTTACTTACCATATATTATTACACATATTTCGCAATGTTATTGATGTATATAAATGGAAAACTTTTTTCGAGCTGAAAAATATCCGCCCATGATTCGATCCCACGACCTCCGGGAGACAGTCCGCTAACCGCTAGACTTTACAGGTGGATATCTGGAAATAAAGGTGAACATAAAAACAAAAGGAAATATTTTTGTGGAACATAGATTATTTAAAAAACTTTGCCTAAAGAATAATATTGTTCAGTAAAATTAACATAAAATAAATGACAGTAATGTCTTCTAAATGAAGACACATTAAACAAACATAAGGTAAGAAATGATGGGCACAAAACCAATATAACAAGTTTACTGGCTAAATAAATCACAAATAAATTATGTCCAACTGTCAAAAGAAAAGCAATAATGTCACCACTTACAACCTCATTTTCTTGTTAATGGATCTCACGTCTCTTCGGAACAAATATAATGTTTCCTTTTTACGGCACATCTATCTCCAATAATTGCACATGTATCTCCTAAATCTTCATGTAGACAAAAAGCTTTCAAAATAATAATGTAACAATAATTTAATTTGATGAAATTCTATTAAAGATCTTATTTTTATTGTTTTAAAATTATGAGAAAAGTTTCTTTACTAAATGATTTATTTGTAAAAGTCTTCGTAAATTCAAAAAAAAAAACATTGGTTTATAAATGATAGTGGGCATATTATCATCCGGAAAATAGAGTTTTCCTATTCCTTTTTAATAATTTATGACTTATAAATAGAAGTTTCATAAATTTATTATTTTCTTGACATTTTTTTGCATTGTAGGAGATAAATGATAGAAAATGTATGATTGATATCTTTGTATGACAAAATCAGATCTTTTTGATTAATCGTTTTATTGTGTTATCCCTATAGGTGTAAGCCGTAATAGATATCTAACCCAACATCATAAAAAAGTATATGAACATAAATTGTATTTTCAGAAATTCGATTAATAAGAAACTATTATCAGGGATCTTTTAAATCTGTCTGGTACTTCAAAGGCGACTTAATTGTTTATCGGATTGTATTTTGAAACTAATTAACCCAACACAATTAAGTACATTTAAAAATTCTGTATGAGTCACTAAATCCCAATATAAAAATTTAGATAATCGTTGAAATGGTTGAGAGATGATTTATCATTTTTGTTTTTATACAATTCAATGGAGAAAAATAAAAACATATTTTTAATACAAGTCAACTAAAAACTCTTTTAATTTTAGTAGCCTATTATGCCTCCCTAATTACATACTGTTTAGTTAGTTATGCATTTTTATAGATTTTTTTGTGTGGCGGTAACCATAACAATACAATACATAACAATACAATATTTAGTACTTAGTACAAAAATTCAACTATTAAAAATATAATATTTTATCTTCGTAGTTTAGAAGAAAATATATTTTGAATTTTCTCGTTTTTTCCACACATTGTTCATAGTTATTTAAACATCTTTTGTAAAAAAAAGAACCATAATTGAACAGGACTAGAATTCTAGAAAACGATTGAAATGAGTTTTCGAAAAGAAACAAGTTTTTAATTATTCGTTTTTTCAATCAGTTTCTTTTATAAAATTTAAAAAATGGATATTTATTAGCTATTGAATTGCAAAATAAAGAAACAGAATCGTAATCATCTGGTTTTATGGACCTGGGGTAGCGCAGTCACAAATTTGGGATCGTGTGCTAGCCGCCATTCAATGAATGTATACAGATGAAAGTTGTGAAAGGGATGGTCTTCTTCATAGTTTGTGTGTTCTGTTTCGGAGGCAAAAACCTACCAATAAATAGCATCTATTTAGAATCATAATTTGGTGGTACTAATACATCATCTAAATAATGATTTATAGAAATGATATTCAATTGGCAATTGTAAAAGGCTGGTAAATGAATAAATAGTGTATTTGACAACTTTGATTGCGTAAACCAATTGATTAGAGCTAGACCTTCGCAGAGATGGAAACATGTAAAAGGACAATTCGCCCAACTGCGGGGGCAGAGATATGAGGAAGCACAATAGATCTTCAAATTTCGGGATCATCTAATTAAGTGTTATGTATATGGCCAAGCTATTGTTTTCTTAACCATCAAATCAATCTTTATCTTCGAGGGAAAACAACCGTTTTCCGACTCGTAGGATATAACATAAGAGATAAATAATGAGGTGCTCGAGTCGAAGAAAATCGTTTCAAAGTAGGTAACGAGCAGAATTAGTGGAATAGCCATAAATTCACTTCAAGATATGATCAGTCTCGACGATACGGTGCAGTCGTCATTTCGTATTAAGTCTTGAAAATAAATTTCCCCACATCAAACCAAAGTTATACTATGCGCCTATGTCCCATTCAATTTGATCACAGTCTTTTTTAATTTTTTTGGAGTAGTTGAGAAAATTGCTAATTAATTTAATTTTAATGATGTGAATCTCCACTTTGACCTTAAGATCTGTTATATTCCCTCATATCTCTGCCATAAAGTGTGCCTATAAGTTGCAGTACTTGCAGGAAGTCCAGAATATAGTGTAACTTTAAGGTTCGGAGTTGCCCCGCAGTCGGGTTTTTTGCCCTTAGATCCCTGCGGAATTATTGGAGCATAGTCTTGTAGAAGGGGTTTCCACTCCATATTTACAAAATCTGCTTTCTCCTTCTTCGATGTTTTTTAGCTGTTGCAGGTGCTTGTCAAGTTTACAAAGCCCTGCCAAAAAACCTGTGCCGTTCCTTTGTCTCTTTTGAGGGGCATGAGCACCCAAGGCTTTTGGGGTTGTAAGTTCCGATTGTCGCTTTCGAGTGCATTAGGCCTGGTAATTGTGCCTATTCTCTGCCTAAGTCGTTATGCTTCGTTAGGCATTCTCAGACCAATTTCGATTTTATCTGAGTGCCTTCTAGTGCTTTCAGTGCTGCTTGACTGTCTGACATTATGGCTATGTCAACGTTCTCTTATTCTCGGTCCAGGTTAATTTGAGCGCATTTATCAATAGCTAGCAGCTCTGCCTGAAAAATGCCTAGGTATTGTCCCATGGATATCAAGATATAGTTGCTCATTACTTCAAACTACTGGAATGCTCATTTTGTGAAAAAATATGAAGAAAAATCTTTGTATAAAAACCTGATTTTGATATTCATAATTAAACACCTGTTTGCTGATCGTGTTCTATAATTTTTTTCCAAGCCTTAGTAAAGTATACGAAAAATTCTCTTTTAATAATAATTTAAAAATATGAGAGGATGGTAATAAGGTATGTTGATGTTTTAAATAACAAAAAAAAAACAATAAAACCAAATTCCGCTTGTTAGACCCACTTTTTTATAGAAAATTTGACTTTTTATTAAAATGCGGGAATTGATCACAATAAAGTCAAAGAATATTTGAACATGCGTAATAGTCTCTCCTCATTTCAGACTTTAGTACAATCATCAACTACGTATT
Organism: Clogmia albipunctata; assembly: GCA_001014945.1. NCBI lineage: Eukaryota > Metazoa > Arthropoda > Insecta > Diptera > Psychodidae > Clogmia > Clogmia albipunctata. Next base: position 10,946 of record JXOV01000049.1, on the reverse strand, counting down.
GATATCCAACCTGTTGATAAGAAAAATGTGGTAATTATAACTTCTAATATAATAATTATAATAATCATATGAAAAGAAAGATGTAAATCATGCATTTTCTTGCAAATTTTTGCTGTTAAATATTATTAATATATCTATTAATGCTATAAAAGATAATAAAATATTAAATTTACTGAAATATTTAAATCTTCATATTGAGTCTGGGAAAGTGGGTCAATGACAGTCATAAAAGTGGGACAAATTCAAATACTGAATTGATTTAGATTTAGGTGTTCTATAAATGTACGTAGACTCGAATTTACTTTGGGCAATAAAATCAAATTGCCCCTGAGCTATTTTCATTGTTCAATATTTTATGAAGCATAAGCGATTTGCAAATTGGAAAAATGGTATATAATGGCTCGGTCGAATTTTCTGAGGTGTAATAATAATAAATAAATTGCCACCTATAACACATATAGAAGCTGAGCTGTTATGCAAATATTAGCAGAAGCATTTTCATCCCGATGTCGAATTTGGGTGTTCGAGGCAAACATTTTGTTCCTGTAAATACCGTAAATTACTCTGGAAATTTACGGTATGTGCACATTATTCTTTTCTTTTAGGTGAATCACCTGTCTTCATCATACATTTTAGATAATGTATCAAAATGTTTTTTCCTAGATTTATTGCTTTCATTAGCTTTTGCATCATAATTTGTAAGGCATTTCGGGAATTTTTGTAAAATCGTAATAACTTAGAAATATTAAATAATAGAAATGTAATTAAAATTTTAATAATATTTTTTGTATAAATAATAACTAAAATGACTGATATTGTAATTATTTCTTATTCATGTTCATTTTCTTATTTCATATTCAGGTCACTGTTCGCAACATCAGCTTTATATAATAATTTCATATTTATATTGGGTTGGTTAATAATTGGTATTATTTTGCGGAAATTAAAAATGTCAAAGTAACTTTTTGCACAAAAGGGGTATGATTTTTAAGACACAGCAGGTGGCATTCTTTCAGATTTTGAAGGATTAATTATTTTTACAAATATTTGTATTAATATTATTTCAAATATCAAGTACTTGTTTTAAACACACTAACTATACTAATTAATAAGTTATTTAAAACGAAATTCATTATTTACTATATTGTAAAAAATATGAGTCAAACATGTACATTATATACATTTCAATCTATTTAATTTATTGTAAATAATAATTTTGTGCAATTCCGTATCGAAAAGAAGCCCTTTCATAAAGCAAATTGGTTTTGTAACCGTTTACTTTTCTGTACGGAGTGCGGAAATAATTCAAAATTTGCACGCAAATTGTCACCAATGTAATGAAATTACATATTGTTGTTAAATCAAATTTATAATTCAATTATGAAACCGCTGCGGACGTTTTTATTAGTAATTATCGATTAACTTATATTTTTTCAAAATTACACAAAATAGCGTTCGATACACATGTGAAATCAGTTATTACAGCATTCATTTAACTAGTTTAACTCGTTGCTCTAATCAAAATACATGGTAAATTCGTGCTGTAATAACCTTAATTCCAACAATCGTATCGAAATATACTATTTATTGATAAGATAAGACTTTTTTTTAAAAACACTAAGCCTTTTCAAAGTTACGTGGGTAGCGAGTGCTTCAATTTCAAAGAAGGCGACCGTGTTTTATATTAAATTTAATGCATTTAGGAAAAATAACACAATAATCTAATTGAAATGCACATATCGAATTTCGGTTTAAAATACAATAAAATGAATTTTTTCAATTTCATCATAGCGTACTTATCGGATTTCTCTTTAAAGCAATGATTTTGTTAGTGAAAACAACTATTTAAACCGAAGAGCAAAGTTTTACTTCATATGTAAGAGAAACCATCTTCTCTTGGAATTGGAAAAACGAAACAAAAGCAATGTGAGGGGGTGAATCAAATTTGAAATTAGGAAAACAATTTTTTAATTTTTGTGTTAATGTATATAAAATTGCATAAAATTTTGTATAAAACACGGTCGATAAGTATTATTAACACGCGGGCTTTCAATGTATATTTTCTCAATGACGCAACAAATGTTTTCGTTCACGAATCATTATTTGTTATGTGATTGGCACTATGAACAAATGATTCTGTACAGAGCCTATTATAGGTTTTTGTAACCGAATTAGGACAGACACTTCGAAAAATACCAGTTGCTATAGGCGTTCATTGAGGACCCATTTTTTCAATAGCAGCTTTTTTGCCTAAAGGTTCAGTTATTTTTTTCTTCCTCCATTTTTAAAAACCTGACTGTATAAAAAAACTAGTATTAACGAATGTTGATGTTCGACAGTTGAGCCTGGATATATTATCTTGAATTTAAATCTTTTAGTTTAAATATTATTTAAAATGGCAAATGTTTCTTTTTTTAAAATTAATGCTTGTACTTTTATATATTATATATATATATATTATATATATATATATATATTCCTAACAATATAATAATTTGCAATGATCATTTGTTCTTTTTTATTAAAAACTAAATTATTGCTGTTAAACCACATCAAACAGCAGGAAATTTAACATTCGGTTTAATTGGGATACCATTTCAATTAAGGTGTTATTACAAATTTAATGGATATACTCGCATAATCAAAACGGGATTTTAAATATTAATCATCATGCACCAATTAAATTTTAAAGAGAGCAGATAATGATTTTTCATCACGGTGAGCTTTAATTTCATTGAAGTACACAAATTGATCAATTTAAATGCATACGATTTATTACCTATCCAAATATGGCCGAAATGCTAATTGGGGATTTATGGTTAATATATGAATTATTTCGCACTTTAAATGGACATATGTAGATTAAAAGTCCACTTACAAATAAAACCAATTGATTTAATTGAACACTTCATTAATAACAAATTGAAAATTAATTATACAATCTATTATTTCTTTTTTTGATTATAAACTTTTAATTCACAAAAATGTGAATTTTATATAAAAAATTAATAAAGATTTACAATTTAAAGTAATAGAAATTAAATGGAATATAGAAAATGGATACAGAGAACAATAGAAGGTAAACGTGACCGTTATGACATTGTTTTAGTCTATTCTTATTAAATACAAATTTATACATCATTGCATTATTTTGCTTGTTCACAATCTCGTAACAAATTCCGATCCTACAATTCAAATGGTTTTATTTATTTCAAAAATATTGACTGCCGTTTGGACTTTAAATAAATTGATTAAAATAAAGGAAATTGTTGAAAATGTTTTGTATTTTTGAATAAAATTTATAGAAAATTGTATAACAGAATGAAGATAAATATGAAAAATTTAAATTATTTACAGTTTTTTGTTTTTAACTAATGCGAAATACGAGTCGATACGCAAGTTTTCGAGTTAAAAGTTAATTTCAAGACAAGTGGGATCGGATTTTTATTCAGTTCATTTAAAAATATATAAAAACTAATTGAAAAAGTATTTACAGTTACAACAGTCACCTAGAGACCCTAGATCAATAAAAAGTTAATTTCGACATTGATACAATTTTCTTTGTAGATTATGATTTTCATATTTAAAACAATAAATTTTCACAAGTGCGAAACTCAAAACTATTTCTAAATGCTTGCTTTCTAATATGGAAAATAAAACTCATATTATTTTAATTCGATGAATATCTACTAGTTGTGTTTAATATTACCTATATACTGTTTTCCAAGAAATCTGTATGTTTTTTTCCGAGAAATTGCTATAAAAATCTAGCCCTCAAAAGTAGTTAACTTTGTTTGGTGGAAAATTAGATTTTCTAAGCTTTCTTTTACCAATTCACAGAATTAGTAATATATTTTTTATGGCTGAGATAGGAGTTGTTCAAATAAGTAAAAAACAAGTCAATTGATTGAAAGCACACGCTTAAGCCTTTATATTATTTTATAAGAATGTTCTTGCCGATAACTATTATATAAATTTCTTTAAAAAGTAATAGGAATGATAAGAAAACTCTCAACCATTAACGACATTTGATTTCTGGGAATACTTTTGTAAATTATTTTCTACGAAAAAATTATTGTAAGTAAATTAAATGTTCCTTTCACAATTGGCAATTAAATTTTTATTGGTTATGGTGTGTTTAAAACCACGAACAAAAAATATTCAATGGGACCATCGAAACAAAACACACATAATACGTAGATGACCATCCCTTTCCCAACTTCCATTTATATCCATTCAGTGAATAGCAAATTGATCAAAATGAGTAATAAATTTTGATAGAAAAAAATACGGTCTAATCAGAACTCGAATATGGGCCCTTCGATTTCTTCTAATAAAATAATATATAAATAAAAAGATTTTTAGTTCAAATACAAGCATTTCATTTTTTATGTTTGTAAAGTTTTTACTCACTGTAATTATAAATGGTTAGAAGAATTTATCGTAGTCGACATGCGGTATCCCTCTTTATATTTATTTTTGTATGACGATTAGTGACAACTATATTTTAAGTCACAAATACATTTAAAAAGGGAACGGAAAGAGCGTTAGATTAATCGGTCCTTCCGTTTTTTGGTTGGGTCCCGAACTAATTTGTCTAAAAATTACACAAGATCAAGGTCCTATCTGTTCTACCGGGTCAATACTCGTCATTTTTCGATCAAAAAGTGGACATAAATAAGTGCTGTCGGATTTAAATGAAATTCACACAATATTAGTGCTTGTAACATTTTCTTCTTCTACGATTCAACAACCGTTACCGGTCTAGATCTAACCAATTGGTTTTACGTAATCGAAGTTATCACATGCCCTATCTATTCATTTGCCAATATTTTACAATTGACAATTGAAAATCATGTTTTTACGAATCATTATTTGTTAGGATGTGATTAGCACCATGAACAAAATGATTCTATATTGAGCCTATTTATTTACAAGTTTTAACCAAGAAAACTGAACACACATAATACGTAGATGACCATCCCTTTCACACTTTCATTTGTATCTGTTCATTGAACAGCAGCAAATTACTAGTATTGGAAAGATCCGATTTTATCTCTTCAATTCAATGCATTCCATACAAGCTTTGAAAACCTATCTAAATTCGAACAAATAATATTGATGACATTAGTTATTCGAATTTTGAGGCCGGGGTATAATTTTTGTAAAATTTAGTTTTTAAACAAATGTTAATCACAGAATGTTGTTAGTGAAAACGAGTAATTAAATTCGAAAGAAAAAAATTTCGGTCTGATCAGGGCTCGAACCGCGGCCCTCTCGAGTTGAATTCTATGCATCGCTTTAACCACTGCACTGTACCACCCGGCCCATAACGGCTTTACTTTGGTTTTCTAAAACCTGTAAACTAGACTTAGCCACCTAGAAACCTTTTAAAGACGAAAAGGTGTGTTGGAAATCAGATGCCAGTTTTTACACCTCATCTATTAATTTGATTTTTAATAAAAAAAACTCAAATTCAAACTCAATAAATCATTGTTTTCGTATTAAAATTCATTATTTACATTAATAATAATGAGTTCAGTAATAATTTTTCGGTAATTATTAATATAACTTATGTAAAAGAAACTAGGAAAACAGAACGCAAACATCAAAAATGACCGAGTGAATAAAAATTTAACAGATAATTTGTGACGTGACGAGTATGGGTTTAGCACTAGTATATTTCGATACAAGTGTTGAAATAAATGTTATTACAACACTCGTTTACATATTTTTTTCGCTGCGCTCCTCAAAATACATGGTAAATTAAATTATCACATGTGTATTCAATGATTTTTTATGTAATTCTGAAACAAAATACCAGGTAATCGATAATTGCTAATAAAAACCATTCGAAGCGGTTTTTTTTTCAAATTGTAAAACAGGTTAGACACAATGTGTACAAGTAAGACACAGTTTGATTATAAGAGTGAAATGTGAATACTCACAACTCAATGGTTTTGACAACAATATGTATTTTCATCAAATTGGTGACAATTTGCGTGCAAATTATTGCAGCACTCCGAGCAGAAAAGTAAATCATTACAGAACCAATTTGCGTTAAGAATAGGCTACTTTTCGATACGGAATTGTACAAAAATATAATTAAAGACTAAAATTTAAACTTGATTAATTTTCGTGAAATATTATAATATCTTAATAAGTTCTGGTTATTTCGTAAATTGAATTCCGTAAATGCTGATCGGGTTTTAAAATACATTTATTTCTTATAAAATAAATAAAAGTATTTATTGAATGCTTTTGAAAATATTATCACATTTGAGCTAAACAATAAATTTGTCCTAGAAAACATAATAAAATAACAATATAAATAAACATAATATTTTATTGTGTTAAGACATTTTCCGTTTTTCAGAAGAAAAGGTCATCGGAAGAATTGAGTTTTGATTTTTATACACTAGTGAACACGTGTTATCATTAAAAAGTAGTCAATTCCATAACACGACCTGAATATGATATTTGGATTTTACTTTCATTGACAGTTTTGTGATTGGAATACAAAATTACGTCCAAATATTAAGTGTAAATGTAACATATATAAATAAAATGATGTAAAATAAATTGTTTTTCGATATATTGGATTTTATACATATTTAAATTTCTGGAATATATTTTTGTTTGTATGTAGTGAAGAATTTATTATTGATGAATGTCAAAAATTAATAAACCTGACACGCACCACAGATATTGCATTTGCAAATAAATTAATTTTATTTAGATTGTCTACATGTATTAGAATAGAATAGATAGAATGAAAGGATTTTATTTTTAAATCAGAAGCCCTTGTTTATAATATTATTGTATATAATATTTTAAATTAAAAATAACTGATTATTAAGTATTTTTTTGTTTAATTTTTTTAAGATTTCTCAAAAACCAGAAGAGTTGATTGAGAATTAGAGAAAACACGATTTGGTGTACTTGAAAAATTAGTCATTTTTTACATGATAAAGTGAATAAAAATCAATTTCTTATAGTTATTTATACAATAAGGTCGATAAGATAAGTCATTATTAAACACAAGGGTTGTTTTAAGCCACGAGCGAAGCGAATGCCTTAACGAAGGCCCAAGTGTTTAATAATGCTTATCGATTAATTTTATACTTAATTTTATACATTTTTAAATAAATAAATATGCAAATCTTAAAAATTCTTCGAATATCTGTAAAAATACATGGGGCAGCCTCTATGATAAACCACAAGTAAATGTACTTCATGAGTTCTCCGATAGGTGGCTTATTTTTAAAAAAAAGCACTAACAAAACACAGTTAAGACACGCCCTTAAAAACTGACGACCATATAAATTTAATGAATTTCTTTTACGGAGGACACACTTTAATAA
>JXOV01000042.1:0-13613 GCA_001014945.1 Clogmia albipunctata | reverse complement strand
ACACATTCCTAACATAAATAACTATTATCTTCGTAAAGCTGAAAAGTTCAAAATCGTTATAAAAACTATATTTTTTTTATAAAAGCAACGTCTTATTTTCGTATATATATTCTTATGTTTTCTTCTTATATCTTGATAATGTATTATATATAAATACACCTATTTAATTTGTATTATTATATATTATTTTTTTTTAAATATACCCTAAACTAACCAACTATTTTCGACAAAGTAAAATTTCCAAGAAATTTTAATAAAATAAATAAATTCGTTATTTAGTAGTTTATTTGACAGAAAAAAATCCTAAAATTTCTTTCTGGTAATTGTTATATAATAATGCAAAGTAATAACTATGTACAAAATGAACATAGAACAAAGGCCCTTTATTNTAACCAACTATTTTCGACAAAGTAAAATTTCCAAGAAATTTTAATAAAATAAATAAATTCGTTATTTAGTAGTTTATTTGACAGAAAAAAATCCTAAAATTTCTTTCTGGTAATTGTTATATAATAATGCAAAGTAATAACTATGTACAAAATGAACATAGAACAAAGGCCCTTTATTTACTGTACTTATTAATAAATAATATTGATGATCTTGGTCTAGCTTCTTTCGAGATCAGAATCTCAAATATGAAATCAATTACCATATTTTAACCCCTATTTTATTCCAATTTAATGAATTTTAAATATTGTCTTATTCAACCCTAACATCTTGTAACAATTTGAGGGTTTCATGAAACAAGGACAAATAAGTCCCTTACAAAGTTTTCTACTTAGCTAACAATTGAAAAGGAAAGATTCCCCTAATTGTAAGACTTTTAATAATTGCTCCAAAACATGGAACAAGTAAACACAATGCAATATTAATATCAATCGGAAAGAATGTCTTAATCAGTAAATATTTTCATTCTTAATAAAATGTGCAAATAAGGGAAAGTTATTCAGTGCAATCATTGAAACCATAAAAAGGGCAATTACGTAGTTGCTATTATTCTGATTATTTCAAGAATAAAATTATATTTGAAATTGATTTAAATACAACCATTTTTTTGTTGTTAATAAATTTGAATATTGTCTTTGTTTTCCAAAGTTCTAATAGGATTACAAAAAAAAATCTATGTTTTCTTTTCAAAATATGGTTATATAAATATATATGATTTAATTCGTTTCGTTTAGTCGTCAATTTGGATCTCTGAGAACAAATTGAATCTTTATCACTTATTCTGGGNCGTTTCGTTTAGTCGTCAATTTGGATCTCTGAAAACAAAATGAATCTTTATCACTTATTCTAGGATCAACTCTAAAATATTAGACATTTGATTGTGGTTAAAGATTAAAATTTATATTATAATAAATGAAAATTTTCCTCCTTAAATTTTTTTTCTTGAATATGAAATCGGGATCTTTATATTATATAAAACCATCTTGAAGCGACGAAAAATATATAAGAGCCACCAAACTAATATTGGAACCCGCCTTCTTGCGCAAAAATGTCACGATTTTGTGACATTTTGCGTCCGCGTAAATATTGTTATTTTAATTTCATAACATTAAACTTATTAAACTATGTACTTTAATTAATATATGAGTATATTGAGATTAAAGAAGGAAACTGAAATATGACAAAGGAAGTTCCTTTGTCAAAAGAAAGAATTAGGGAAAGTATGTACAAGGTGACATAAGGGATATTTTAGTATTTAGGTGATTTCTAGCTAGGACATTATGTGACCCAAGTGGTTTTGGATAACCTGCCAAAATTTATAGTAAGTGTCAGAGCTCTCAGTAGTTATTCCAGCATAACAAGTTTTTATGCCCACTCAGTATTATTAATGATATTGTAAATTTAAATTAGATATTATCCTGATGTTTATTTTATTCCTTATAGATTCATTGTTGTTTTAAAATAAGATTTTTTGGAGATAGAGTCATATTTATAATTCATTTTTAATTTTTTTTCGTTCAAAACGACGTTTGAACAAAGAGGCATACCTGTCTATTAGCGGTATTGATTTAATTTAGTTACACATATTTTGTCCATGGATATTCAAAATTCCAAGAACTAATAAGCACTCAACCCATCGTCAGTCCTGGAGGCAAGACAATAACGAAGCCGAAATTTTCCTAATACTACTCTAACGATCTTTATTCAAGATCTAAACCCGGAGAGTGTTGTTAAATTGTTGGCATTGGGTTTACGCTTCTTAAATTTGCTTTTTTTGCACCAATATTAATTTTAATAAATAAATAACTAAACTTGATTACATTATAATATGGCGTTGTTGTGTGCTACACATAAAAATTTATGATCCAATATATTAACTTATTTGACAAAATTACGTTTAAAAATCTAATAAAAATTAAGTTGGGGCAAATCATTTAGCGAAACTATCACAATCACTTTTAATTTAGATGAAAAATGTAAAAGTATAGTATAACTGTCTCTTGATAGATGTGATCCGTATGGTCCTTAACCATAAAATAGATACTCAATTTCCTAAAGTTATGTCAATAATGAATGCCTTCTTATTTTTCAGTCCATTAATTTGATAAGTACTTGTTGGCACTTTGATAATGTCTTTAACAATTACCAAGGAATATAATAATCTCCAGGATTTACGACAATAACCGTAATTGCTTTGGTTTCAATAAAAGTTAACTAAATAATTTAATATCAAATGTGGATAAAATCCTCATTTTACTGTTCCCCAAAACATTTCCTTTTATTGGCCTATTTAACATACATTTCTTACATTCTATTGCCCCTCATATGAATGCCTTTACGACAATTTAATCTGTTATGATCCCCCATCAAATTATACAGCTCGCATGAGCCAGTTCCAAGGGGTAAATCCTTATTATGGTAATTTGGGACAAATAGATTTAAAGCCGCAAACCCACTTTCGGTCACAAAAATATTTCATATTTCCACTACATTAATAATTCAGAACGATGTAACATACGAGACATACCATACCTTTGCGATTTTTATCCTTTGAAAAGGGGGTGAACTAGAACCACACCATAAATCTGTCACTAGCCAATAGAGAAATGGAATTGGGGTGACAATAAATACGCTCGTTTGTGGAATTTCTACAGTATTATCCAATTTGCCATGAAACCTGCTCTGACCTAAGAACTCTCTACATATTTCGGGTCACTTGAAGACTTACGACTCCCAAGAGATTGCCCATTTTACGAAAGAGTGATAATTCCTAAACGATACAAAAGTCGTTGATTTCGAGAGACCGTTCTCAAAAGCAAACTATGCTGGGGAATTACACATTAAGAGTCTTTTCACACACCGATCACGTTCAGCGACAATATTTCTCCACAGTCATCTGGAGCCATTAAAATTGTGGGGAGCACCTTGCCGGAATTCGTTCTCGANAAAGTCGTTGATTTCGAGAGACCGTTCTCAAAAGCAAACTATGCTGGGGAATTACACATTAAGAGTCTTTTCACACACCGATCACGTTCAGCGACAATATTTCTCCACAGTCATCTGGAGCCATTAAAATTGTGGGGAGCACCTTGCCGAAATTCGTTACAATTTCAATCACATTAATTCGAATGCTAGGTTGGAAAATTTCAAGGAATCTTTTAGAATATGTACGAATTTACTNAATTCGTTACAATTTCAATCACATTAATTCGATTGCTAGGTTGGAAAATTTTAAGGAATCCTTTAGAATATGTACGAGAATTTCATTTCATTTAAAAATAGGAAAAATTAAATACAAATTTAATTTATCTCCGATATCTCCCTTAATTAAATTTCGATCCATATTCAATTGAATATATAACTGATGATAAAAATTATTCAAACCTAGCTTATTAGGTGATTAAGTCGTCCTTTGGTTAATTTCACTGGCCGGAGGCTCAATTTAAATTTTTTTTAAAAAAATTCTACCTGGTTAAATTCAATAAAAAAGGCTTTCCTTTGCAATGTCCGTGTTATCATTATATAAGCAAAATAATGTTTTATAATATAGAAGACAAATCGTTAAATTTAGTCCTTGCTTTAAAGTTAGGAAAATTTCTAATTAAATTTCGAGGAAGGGCTATCAGGGCAGGGAGAACATACCCTAAGAACATTTTTACATGATCTGTATAGTCCGAAATCAGCTGACAATTAAAGCAAAATGTATATATAACTAATAACGAACCCTTCTCTTAAGTATTTAGACCTATACTGTACAAGTGTGCGGTGCCGTATGGTGAGTTTTCGTGCATTTGGACAATTATCTTATTCACATATTTTATATGTAAATCAGGGCTTTAATCTCCGAACGGGTTCTGTGCCCAGCAACAAAAAAAAAACAAATTTCTAATTAAGGGCTGTTGGGTAGGCGTCGTAACGAAATTGGTTTGCCTGATACCACAGGGTGAAATCCAGTACAAACAACAATTTTTTATTTTTGACTTTTATTCTCAATTCCACTAACAATAATTTGCATATTTGTTTAAATACATTTACAAACAACTATTATCGTTAATTATAATTGTTCAGCTCAGATAGGATTTCAAAGATTAAATGAAGTACACTGATCGACAATAAAAACGGATTTTTCTATTATAAGGCTGCTATTAAAAAAATGGATACTGTCAAAAATCTATCAGTACATTGGTTCTATGTATATAGAATTATTTGTTTCTGACGATAATCACAGCACAATAGATACAAACTTGTAGACTGACAATCAAATATCAACCGTAAAACATTCGTAAATGAATAATTAGGGCATTTAATAACTTTAAGAACCACTTGGTTAGATACAGACCAGTAATAACGCTTGTGGAATCAATTGGAAAAATTAATGAATTTAATTTTTCTTATTTGTTTTTAGGAAAAAACATTTTATTAAAGAGACCCTAAAATTGTCTATAGGTGTATTCTTTTTTTTTTCAATTTAAAATTTTGTAGTTTATTGTGGATGTCATAAAAGTTTCAAATTCTGTCTGGCACCCAATGTCGTCTTTCATTTAAAATTTATTCAATTTTGTTGCAAAAGTCAAAGCCATTTATTATTAAATTACAATCTTCGTTTGTTGGAATGTTGATGGACACCGGGCTTAATAACAGCCCGTAAATAACAGCATCTAATCTATGACTCCTGGTGTTGCCTTGCCGAGACAGAGAGTGTCGCTTATAAAATATTCATCGTGTACAATTTTGTCGAGCAGCAAAACATTAGCTAACGGTGGTGCTAATAAATTTGCTCCAGGACGACAATAAACACAACACCTAATTTCGTTGGCAAATTTCTTTCTAAAAGTTTTATTAGTGTTAATTTCGGCTATGTCATTCAGGGTTCATTAAACGACTCATCCACTTTTGTTGTGCCATTGTTGTTATTGTTCGTCTGAAGTTGTCCATTTCTGCCATTATTAACCACTCTTGGAATGTTTTTCATTAAGCAAATACACAGTTCAAGTGCACCAAATTGATGGGGATCTCACCGTATTTCCCGACTCTTCAAACTGACAAGAAATCCTTGTTAATAATAATGATTTGTAGATAAAAATAAGTACGAAATCTTGTAGGGAAGCAATTAGTTGGAGTTTAAAAGTCCTACAAACCAGGGACCTGTCCTTTCATCCCAACACATTTATCTGGCAGATACAATTTTTCCCCTAGGCAACGTCAATGAACTAATTAAGTATTTTTCTTTTAATTGTTATCACTCTTCTCGTTCAAGTTTTCCACTTACCCTTTCGACAGAGGACGCATTTGGCCATATAGAATTGGAGAAAGGACAATTATGAACACAACAAAGGGGATATTATTCAAATACAATCGAATAGTGTCAATGGCACATTATTAGACTTTGTTAGAGGCAAAGTAATTGAAACATTTCGATCTATTTTGACCAGGAATTAAAATGTTTATTTATGCAAATAATATAATCTCGAAAAATTACTTATGTTTATATTGTTATAAGCAAAATATAATAATAATATTCAAAAAAATATGTTTGGTCATCTAGAATCAATCAGTATATCTGACATTGTAAAAATCGCAAATCATTTTGCAAATGACCGATTTGCGCCTTCTTGTTCCCATATGCCATCTTGTGGACCAATTTTTGATTAAAAAAGTTTTAGTCATACATTTCAATTTTGAGGCCCTTTAAGAATTTTCTTGGAGGAAAACCATTAAACCAATATAAATATCTATTTTTAAGAAAATTATTGAACCAAAAACATGAATATGCTTTTACTTTCCACTCGCTCAGATTTTTATTTGCATTTTTAAAGACATTATGAAATTATTAATTATAAGAGGGCAAATAAGAACATAAATTCGCAAAGTGAAAAAATAATGAATGACCATTATTTTGGTAGAAAGCGAATCCCCTCGAAAATTTAAGTCTTTAAGTAATGAAAGAAATTTCAGCTTCATGTTACAGAAAACCACCAGAAACTCAGTGAGGGTGGGAAATGGGAATTCCAAAATAATAAAATAATAATAAAATGTAATAAAAATGCGGAATATTTTGTGTCTGAATTTCAAATCTAATATTTTTCAAGTATTCTTAAAAATCGTTAAATTAAGACAACTTAGAATTAAATCAAATTGATACAAAATGACGTCAAAATAGTGTTTCCCTTTTTAAAAAGAGGAAGGCTGTCAAAGAACAAAGGGAGTCATTTCAATAACTAGTTATTTCAATGTCAACCACCCTCAATGCATAAACATCTGAATTGTTTCCCGAAATTTCATTATTCAATCTCCCTTCCTCAGGAAATAAGGGTGACAATCTCCAAATTCTCAATGCAAGCGTTTACTGTTTGATTTATAAATTAAAATTCTATCCTAGATTGGTATCTTCGTTCATATCGATATTGTTGAATGTTATTAACACCCATTATTGTGGAAAAAAATGTCACATGAATTATTTCATTTTAAATTGGTTTGAATAATCAATTGTTCTTCAAATGAACAAATAAAATATATCACGAAGTGCAATAAATTATTAGCAAATCCAACAACCACNGTCGTTCATATCGATATTGTTGAATGATATTAACATCCATTATTGAGGAAAAAAATGCCACATGAATTATTTCATTTTAAATTGGTTTGAATAATCAATTGTTCTTCAAATGAACAAATAAAATATATCACGAAGTGCAATAAATTATTAGCAAATCCAACAACCACCTAAGAAAAAGAATTTCGGAAGAAAAAAGTGAAGAAAATCCCTCCCCAATTGACGTTTGGTCCATGTATTGTAATTAAAAGCAATCAATCTTCAACTTATGTTATCACTCAACTGTAATCCGTCCAGCACACATTTTTTGTAGTAGTCCTATGTCACTGAAATCACAAGGATTAGGAAATTGATTTTCCAGATGAACACACTTATAGCTGGTAGAATCATATATACACTTCANTGCGCCTGAGCCGGTAGCTTTGTTAACTGTCCGTAACTGGGTATTATCCAATTAAGCGACTAAATTTTACTTAAAAAGCTTATTTTTTCAGAAATTTGACGTATCCTTCGATTAATTATTATTAATTCCATTCAACAATATATACACTTAACTATTCCTTCATGGAAACAAAAAATTCTTGGAATTATTACTTAAGAAAAAATGCTCAAATTCTTTAAAAATTTTACTAAGATAGTTATATCTCGAACCAGAAAATTTCACAAGAAAATAAATTTTCTTGACATTACAATTAATGTCTTCTTACATTTGAGTCCAACAAATATAAGTGGTTCTTGCCTTTTCCGATGTAAATAATGACTACACTTTCTAATTGATGAACCCTTTCTAAATTCTAGATCTTTAGGGTATATAGTATCTTGAAAACCTTACTATCCATTGTCCGAAACATTAGTGCTTAAAGTTAAAGTTTTTCCGTTTACTTATTTGATATTGATTATTTTAAAATTTCTCTGATTTATGGTTAATGCATATTACACATTAATAGATGTATTTAGATATATTAAAATCGATTTCATTGGGAACAATGATGAGGTTGAAATAAAAATGTTTGAGCTTGCACGTATTTCCTGTTTTAAACTATACGAGTATGTCTCCCTTAAAGACACATGGCTCCCATGAGAGAACCCATATCCCGATTCAATAAGTCGCAATACCTTTCTAAATTCTATTCTCCAGACGATGGCATCTTTTGTGCTAAGCAGATATTTCAAATACTGATCACGTCCTTTGAGTTTTGATACTTGAAATTTGATATTTCTGTTTTAAAAATCTTTAATGGGAATATATTACTATAAAAATCAGTACTATTAAATATTAAATCAAGGATTTTGCTATTATGATAGCATTAAGTTCATGTTTATTCTTTAAGATTTTTAATTAATAAAAGTGTTTTAATTGTCTTTAATATTTAACTTTCGATTTAAACGAATATTTTCGTATAAGTATTGCAAAGTAAGTCAATTTTCTAATAAATTTTTCATTTATTGCACAAACTTGATTAGATGATCCCAAAAGACTAGGGAAATCCCCCCTCTCGATTTCCTAATCGAAAATTATGAAATGGTTTGTGACTTGATTCTGGTCATTTGTCACTTGTCCAACAAGAGGGCTCCTCAGTTTCGGACGAATATGTTATACAGAAAACATCATAATATTTTATTAATATCCACTTTCACATTTGTGATGGTGGTCAAATCATATTTGGAACATTCGTAATTTAGTTTTTATTGATGATTTATATTTTACTGTAATTTGTTCGTTTTCATTTCGTTTTAAGTGAATAATTTATAATGTTGTATATTAGAGATACGATACGAGAACAAGGAAACCTCTTGGCCAAAATAGTAAATAAACCCAGTATATAATGCTTTTGTTATGATGAAGGGCTAAATAAATAGATCGGTTTTATGAACTAACTTTATTAATTAATACGTAAAGACAGGATAAGTTACCCTTTCAGCCGCCGATTTTCTCGATCACATCGTTCTGAAATCTTAATGGTTCCTGAAAAGCGTTAAATCAATAGAGTCAAAAGTTCTATGTGTGCTTGTTCGTGTAAATTAAACGCGCGAGTTTGATGTCGATTTATTTGTGGCTAGGAACAGAATCTACAGTTACAATTCAATAAGAGCACAATTAAATAAATAAATTATTCTCACGACATTCACGACGGAACTAGGAGTAGTCTCAACCTCAACCAACGGGTGTTAGACTGTACAAGACTGTTTGTTTTTTCAGTGTATTATTAGTCAATTAATAGCACCATAGACCGGTTGTAAACGGATCCAGTCAATCCGCCCATTTCATTTATTTGTTTGCGCCATTACAAATTTATAATTCGCTATGAATATTATTTCGTAATGTTATTGATACACATAAATGGTAACTTTTTCGCGCTAGAAAAATATCCGCCCGGGATTTGATCCCACGACCTCGAGGAGGGTGTCTAGGATGCTAACCACTAGGACACAGAGGCAGATAAGAGCACAATTACCGCGATGTAATAATGGAATTCTTTCAATTACCAAACCCGTCATCTCTCGTTGATAGAGGAATGCGAGGTATAAAACAGTCAAATAGAAGACGCCGCAAATACTGTCATTGGATATGGTTTACCACAATATATATTCATTAAAATACGAGGGAAAACAATATCTATTTTACTATTATAATCCCCTAAGTAGAATACTTATAAAGATAATTTTTGCCATCGGCAAATCCACCTGATATTTTGCTTGACATTACTCTTACAGTCATTTGGTAAAATCATTATCGTTCAATAGACGTCACGAAACCTATGAGAACTCTGACATCTGACACAACTAAGTTTTTCTCTACTCATTTTATTGTAATTTGTTTTCGAAGAAAAACAACATTCTTTGTCTCTATCCAAAGCGTTTCTTTTGTGTTTTTGCTATACTCGTATGTTTTTTTTCTTCTTTACTACGTTACTATATTCTTTGGCCAAATTTGTAATTGAAATGGAAGTAGACCACTTGAGGAAGATTCCTGCTGAGGCCCAAAATGAGGCAATCAAAAGAATATTAACGATTTTGTTACCATTTGAAAATTAATTACAAAACTGGCAACATATGTTCCACACAAATCCAATCTAAATATACTCATGGCATGACAACCAATTTAGAAGTGTCGCAGTTTATTGGCAGTTGTTGGGTGATTATGTTCTGGAGGTTTATTGTCATCGATCAAGCAAAATTATTATATTTTAATCGAAATACTTGTTTTTGTGTCGTTGTTTGATGCGATAAATTAATATCGTTTATTAGAAATATGACCCAAGTGGCATTCGACAGCGACACAAAATACTCCAAAAGTGGGTGAAAATAACACGAAAATTGAAATTCAGATATTAAATGACAACAACTGGCATTTTTCCACATAAACAACCTGAAACGGTGATATAATTTTACAGTTTGAAAATGGCAATATTATCTATTTTAATTATTGAAATAGTCTATNAACTGGCATTTTTCCACATAAACAACCTGAAATGGTTATATAATTTTACAGGTTGAAAATGGCAATATTAACTATTTTAATTCTATTTTAATTATTGAAATAGTATTTGAAATGGTCTATATTTAAAATACTTTAAAAATAAATATCAGCTGGATCTTATAATATAAGTTTCGATCGATATCGAAATTTAATTTTAATAATACTGATTTAGTGTTTATAGGTCTATACCTATTGACAGACATATGCATGTAATAATATTGATTATGATTTATTGATTGTAAATATGAAACTTTACACCAAGAGCCTAAATTTTTAAATACGGTAACTTTTTGTTTACCTATATTTTTAATTGAAACAAACTGCATTCTTAACTATTTATTTTTATTTATAAGCAGTAAGTTATATGCTAGGATATCAACATTATTTTGTGCACCAGCAGCTCAAGAACTCTATAAGGGATAAAATCACACCATTCTATACACAGAAACTAGGACCTTCATATAAGTCTTATTAATCCAAAATATATTGTAATCTTTAAGTGTTGAATTAGTCCATTTTTAGAAATATTTAAATTTTGAATATCCTAAAGGGTTTAAAATTTTTAATTAATAAATATGTTGGAAACTTACTTTGGAAAAGCTCTTGATTAAGAAAAGGTAATACTTCTTAATAATTATTAATTAGATTATAAGTGGGTTTGATATTGTTTTGTGATAAAATGTCAGTAGTAACAGTCTGGATTATTAAAAGTAGAAACAGTAAAAGTCATGCTTAATTGCTTACATTAAAGTATAAAGGATCCCTTTGGGGTGATTCTGGGTTTAAACTTTACCTTAGAGATAACTGCAAAGGCGAACAACTTAGAAAATTACCTAAAATTATCATTTCCTATGAATTAAAACGAAAATTTGTCGAATAAAATTATTTATTTTATAAAAATTATTTTGGGTTTTGAATGCCTTTTCAAAAGTGTCATATTTTAATCCCCTAATTAGCGTGGAGGAAATGATAATACTTATTATAAGAGAATTTTTTTTAAAAATAAATAATGAATATATTTGACATATTTTGGAAAAAATTATAAACCAAACAAAAAAGTACACAGAAANAAATAATGAATATATTTGACATATTTTGGAAACAATTATAAAACAAACAAAAAAAAGTGCACAGAAAAAGTGAATGGAGAACTGAAATCTTGTCAACATCCAATTTTGGTATAAAATTTAATAAGAGTAACACTGCCATTTCGGGAACAGATTCGTATTAAAATCGATCTACAAGAATACATACAAGAATAAAATTGTCCAGTTTCAAGAGGAATGATTTGGGAATTCAAGTCATCTCACTCGAAGAAAAAAAAAAACGCTTGTCATTCTTTGTAATTTAAATTTGAAACCAGCGTCACTCTTAGACTAATTTCTATTATATATCCTAAACAGACACTGTTGTTGACTTTTGGTCTAATGATCTAAGGCTGACACAGGGGATAAGTGTAAATAGCAGAAAGAATCACCATCTCATCAAGTGTGAAACCAAAGTATTGATTTGATTCAAATAATGTGAATTGTGGGCCCAAAAGTTTGCCATTGTCCAACACTTTTACAGACAAATTTACTTTGGATGAGGAGTGGTGCATTTGAAAGGCAATAGAGAATAATTGTTGAGAAGAACCAGTCCATGGATCATTCTGTCGCTAATTGGAATCCAAACATTATTACGCGAGAGATTTGATGAGGCGCCAGAATTTCTTTTGTTGGGATTAGTTGAAAGAACGGCTTGTTTATTTCATGTCTGCCACAGTTTAACATGTCTCGATAAATGAAGGACATTTCGAATCGCATTGTCATTCATCTCATCAAAACTTATCCCACAATAAATTGTGTGATTGAAATGAGATTAGCTAGATCAGTTAGACCAAACTTATACTATACTAGAACGTATGTATATTTATCACTATTTCTGAATAAACTTAACTTTATGAATTATTTAAATATAGTAGTAAAATATTAAATTTGCTATTAATCAAAACGAGTACTAAAACTGAAGTATAAATTCAAATTTATTGATTGAACGTGTCAAAACGATAATCGAAAAAGCCATAAAAATCGAAATGGCCAATAATCGAACCCCAAAATCACATTTCGGTATTCTTTCCGGTCAATTGTGAAACAAGGACGTGCTTTATGAATTTATTAAAAAACCGGACCGTGCATTTCTAGGGTTCATTAGTTTACAAAAAGACTTACGTTACAACACCATTGGGAATACTTTAGAAGATCTATTACATCCTAAGGGCCATTTGACCAAAACACTTTTTATGGTGGCAAAGTATTTTATTCCGTCTTTTATTTGTATATATATCAACCCTTCTTTCAAACTATTCAATAAAAATATTGAAATAAAATATGCCTATAATTTTACTTACTTTTTTTAAATTAAAAAATTTTTCAGGTTCCTAAATCATGAGAATATTATTGATGCAGTGAATGGAGCTATATTTTCATGATATATTGAAACCGAAAGTTTTATTGGCTNCCTTCTTTCAAACTATTGATTAAAAATATTGAAATAAAATATGCCTATAATTTTACATACTTTTTTTAAATTAAAAAAAATTTTCAGGTTCCTAAATGTGATTAAATGACGAGCTATCACGAGAATATTATTGATGCAGTGAATGAAGCTATATTTTCATGATATATTGAAACAGAAAGTTTTATTGGCCTTTAATTGTATGTTCTTACATAGTACTGAACTATCTTCTTATTCTTAACTTCATATGTCGCGAAGAAATTGCATATCAACGCGATAATTGTTTAAAATTTTGTAAAAAACTGGTTAGAAGAGCACATAATTAAACATTTATATAATTTGGTAATTGACTATCATTGACTATTAAATAACTAATAATACATTGAAATCAAATAGTCACGAAAAGTCTAACACCCGATGGTTAGGGGTAGTCTCAACCTCAATAGTTCCGTACTGGAATGTAGAGGGAAAATAAAAATGTTATTATTATAATTTGGTAAAACTCATATCATTCCTTTTCTAGAATTCTGTTCTTGTTCGATTTTGGTCCATTATCAATTTCAATAAAATTCAAATTCACCTATTTTCAAACTGATGACATATTCATCACATAATAGTTATTTATACAACAAGGTC
>JXOV01000038.1:63507-74963 GCA_001014945.1 Clogmia albipunctata | reverse complement strand
TGCCATTTTGTACATACTTCCCCTAATAGTATTTTAAATTGGGTAACTGCCAGTAATTTAAATTATGGGCATTATCATTTCAATTCGATTTAAACTGATTTTCCTTTTGTGAGATTAAATACCAAATTACTAACTGTCTTTAGTAATGATTGATGTTTTGTATTGCTATAATAAGACGGTTTTTATACTTTTATAGTTAAAATAATTAATTTATTCTAATGTAATTAATTTAGGTTAAATAAAGTTAAAATGAATATAGTTATAAAATTTTAATGAGAAAGAAGAAAATAATACGAGTTTATTCAGTACCTAACATCAAATTTGATTGTAGATTATTTAAAAACAATTTTAATTTACATACAATAAATATTTATTTATGGTTAATATTGGTAAAAAGTTCAACTTTAAGATAATTCAATGCATAAAATTAGTAGACAATGATTTCTTTTTATAAAATATTTTAAATTTGATAATATTAGTTATTACACGATGATTAAGGAATAATTAAAAATTAATCTATATTAATATTTTAAACACTTTAAATCATTTGAATTTGTTCAATTATGTCGATCTTAACAAATGTTAACTCACGTAAGTTAAAACTAGTAAAACATAAACACCCGAAGTGAACTGGATGTAACCAAAAACTATCTGCTTTTATCTCATTAAGTATTCAAAATTAAATATCGATAGCAGCAAATGTCTCAAATCTGAAAGAAATATTAAAGAAACGTCTTTCAAATGGCAGAGATTATCTCAATAAAATGGTGTATACAAAGGGTGTCTCAAAATTAATGCAATTTTGGAATTAATTATAAAAGACGATGAGCCTCACTTATTCGTACAACTGAAAAAGTTCTGAACTTACAAGTGTCAAACTTCCAGGTTATTGATCGATATAAATTTAAATTTTAGTAACATAAAATTGATATTATTGCATTCAAATTTCTACTACAAAATCGTTTTTATAGCACAAGTGCTCTCCGGTGACGATTTTCATTAATTTGATCAAATTCTTATAGAAGACATTACTGCGCTGACGTGGTTAACATCTAACAGAAGGTTTAAAATTAAACCAATTAAATTAATGATTTAATCAATGAAAAACAACTATTTAAACAAATGAGAGAGATATTTCCTAAGAGGAAGAAACAAAAAATAAGATATAATTTTCTTTATCAGAAAGAGGAAACGAAACAGAAACTGTGAGAAAGAAAAATAAATTTTAAATTTGAATTTAATTAAAAGGTTTTTTTTATAGATATTTGAGTTTATTTATTTTATGCATTTTTGTTGCGAAAATATGCTATAGCTTTCTCAATCTTCCTTTGGAATTAAAAAAACAAAAACCCTGTGAAGGAACGATATTTTAAAATGTTTACAATTGNAAGAAAAATAAATTTTAAATTTGAATTTAATTAAAAGGTTTTTTTTATAGATATTTGAGTTTATTTATTTTATGCATTTTTGTTGCGAAAATATGCTATAGCTTTCTCAATCTTCCTTTGGAATTAAAAAAACAAAAACCCTGTGAAGGAACGATATTTTAAAATGTTTACAATTGTTTTATAAAACACGGTCGATAAACATTATTAAAAACACGGACCCTAGTGTTTAATAATGCGTCATCTTCTCGACCTAGGAATATAAATAACTATTAAAATGCATAAAATGATGACGACTGATTAGCATTACCAAACACTAGTCTTCTTTAAAACACTCCCTACGCTCGTTACGTTAAAAAACCCTAGTGTTTAATAATGTCTTATCGAACTAGTTGTTTAATAACTATTGTATTTTACTTAACTATTTTATAGCTAAAGATTCAAAACTTTCTTTTATGATTAATTCAGAAATTGCGTTAATTGTTTACATTCTTTGCAAATTATTTTTCTAATTTTTTTAGGCAGAAATTCATTTAAAATATCTTCTTTTTTAGGCCTGCAATACGTTCCGGACTATCCAGCATTTACGGACATATCCCAGATGATGTTTATCAATTCCAATTTGCCGGAGCAGTCTCAGGTCAAGTGGCGCTTTTTATTCTCTTCCCAGATCCATGGAGAGAGTTTTGCGACGTTGATGGGTAGGATAATGGACCAGGGTCCGACTGTGATTATCGTCGAGGACAGTAATGGGTATATATTCGGGGGATTCTGTCCCGCGTCGTGGTCCCTGGGTCCTAATTTTGCGGGCAATGAGTCCGCGTTCCTGTTCACGTTACGACCGAAGATGCGCTGCTTCACCAGCACCGGATACAATGAGCACTACCAGTACTTGAACCTGCACCAACAGACGATGCCCAATGGGCTGGGAATGGGCGGACAGCACAATTATTGGGGCCTATGGCTGGACAGTGAGTACGGGGTAGGAGGATGCTCAGAATCGTGCACCACATTTAAGGGATACACGCAGCTCAGCGCGAACAAACAGTTTACCATCCGGAATGTAGAGGTTTGGGCGGTCGGAGAGAAGCCTGTCAACGAATCGGACAGTGAGGTGAGATAGGTTTTTTTTATACAATATGAATATATTAATTAACTTAATTATTTATAACTGCTTCCTCTATAAAGTCTCTTATAGTTACACATTGTTTAGTTATACAATATTCAATACACTCAGGCAATCACAAATGGTATTAATTTACTCAAAATTAGTACTTTGTACAAAAATTCAACTGCTAAAAATTATAATTATAGATCTTAGTAACATGGAAGGAAAATATATTTTGATATTTTTCTTGTTTCACCAATGAAGTAGGCCACGAATTTATTTATCCATTTCAATTTTTTCACATTATCAAAGTAAAGTTTTTCTCAAAAGTTGGTTTGTAATTGTGATTTAAATGATGTTGAATTAGTTTTTTAATTAAATGATTTAGGAAATTTCAGTCACTAAGGGTTGTTAAATACGATTGGGCTATTGAGTTTGAGTTATCCAATATATTCGTATGAAAACGGGAATCCTGGAATAGGGGCTAATATGTTGCTTCGTTAAAATATGTTAAATCATTTGTGCAAAACCATGAAGATGAAATCATAATTATATTTTTACACAAGTACTATTACACATTATTTTATAGAGGACATATCTTAAGCATCTTGTTTGAATCGTATTTTAAGGAAAAAATTTCAATTTGAAAGTCAAATGGCTCTATAAGACGACGGTTTGTTGTAAATAAATGTATACAAATTGTCAATTCAGTGAATGAACAAGTTGATTACTAAGATTGATTTTGAATTGGACTTTGAAATTTGTGTGAAATATCCAGTCACAAACACATTTAAAAATAATGGACGAATAGATGAAATGGGGTTTTGACTGATTTGAATAAAATTTGAACTTGTTTTTTTCTTCATGGTTTAACACAATTATTATTAAAAGTTAAAAAAATAAACATTCTTCAATCTTTTTTTATAATAGTTTTAATAGTTTATTTTGTTTTTTTTTTGTTGTTGTAATTATGGTTACTTTGAAGTTTTCGTTTTTAATTTTATGTTTAGACATTATAATTTTTTGCAAATTTGTTAGAATTTTGTACTAGATGTATTACTAAATATATTTTACAAATCTTATTTAATATATATTTGAGGCATACCATCCCGAGTTGGGACGGATGAAGTTGAGACTCCCGACTTCTGTCTTGTGTTTTGTATGAAGACGGAAGTTAGGACAACACTTATCAGCACTATTTCAATTGATTTAATTAATTATATTACGGTTAGAGAAAAGGATTTTGGTAGAAAGATAATTGGCAGTTATAAAATTAAACTTAAATTAATTTTTATTTTGGAATGAAATAGTAAATAATAATAAAAAAATTCATAATAATATTTGTTTAAATATAAGAAATTTGTCACTTTTCTTTCACATTCAAATTTTCAGTCTTCTTCCAATTGTTAGACGAATACCTGTTCATTAATTAATTACATTTAATTATTGAAATATATTGTTTTTAGAAAAATTACCGGTTTCATAATGGAATATTTCGAAATAAGATTCTAACCTACAATTCAATTGTCGAATCAAAGGTCCATAATTTTGGAAAATTCCACTCCTAAATAATGTTCCGCAAGCTGATTTTTTCATTACTCTATAAACAGTAATTGCTTAAATTTAATCAAATTACAAAGCTATTTAATAAATGATATAAAATTATCTTAAATATGAATGAATTTGAGCCTCTAAATTTATGTCTTATAAAAAATTAGTACATTTCCATTGTTTTTTTTTCTTTTAATAATTTAATTAAATTTTGAGATGGTAAAACAAAAAAAATAATTTTATGTTTAAAAGAGCAACGTCTTAAGAGTAAAGTGATTCAGGAATTGAGGAAAGAAAAACGATGCTATTTTCTTAACACTAACGATATTGTAATCATGTGGTAAATGAATGAATTTCCAAATATTGTGATGATAGATTTAAGTGTATAAATAATAAATTGAAAGCATTATATTGAAATTGATTGTCTCTTTTTTGTGTTTAACAATATGTTAATTAAGATAAAATTTTAAATGATTTTGTTAATTTGTTTTAGGATTCGCCCAGAACGGTCCTACAAGGAAACGTGGAGGAGAAGGCAATATTGGAGATGGCGGGTCGGAAGCAATATTCCGAGGGAATTCGAGATGAGTTTTTCGAATAATAAGAGCAGAAGAGGAAAAAAGAGAAGAGATTGCACAATAGCGCCATAAGGAATTTAAAATAATAATTGTTGTTTCGTAGTGAACGTTTTATTGTGATGAGAGTAAAAAAAGCAAGTTATGAATGATTTATATTTATAAATAATTTATTTTTATTGAAGAAATTATTCTGTTTGCAAAAGTCTATCGCTAGATTTATTACCCTGATTCTGTGAATGGTCAAATTATCTAAAATAATTCAACCAAATAAATAGAGATTTATTAAATAAACTATCGTTATTAAATACAAAGTGTGTGTTTTCTTTTGTGGTTTAGCTGATGAAATTTAATCTAAACTATTTTATAAGAATTTGTTCATTTTAAAGTATTTCATTAATACACAGCTTACAATCTTTGTAATTTATTACATTGTTGTATGAATATTTTAGTGTTAATCTTTATGCTCTGGACCAAGCGCGTGTACGAGTATATCATCAAAATACTCAATTTCAATACCAAATTGATGTTGGTGATTGATTCAAATACTCGTTGAACAGAGGTGGTTAACCTAACGCTCAAGAGCTCTATGAAGGAATATTTATGGCGAAGTCCCTTTTTCATTTTTCCATTCTACAAATAAGGCTCGGGAAGTGTTGTCACAAAATTGGTTCCCTCAATACCATCGTAGGCTCGAATCCAGTGCTGGTAGTGATTTTTATCTACAAAATTCATTTTTCATTTTCAACACATAGAATGATTCGGCCTCAATTATCGAACAACTTCTTCTTCTTCCTTCGCTTACAGCTCGGTGTGAGCCAGTGCGTCCGCTGCAATTCCCCAGTTTTCTCTATCCAGAGCCGCAGTTCTGTAGTTATTTATACTCATTTTGCTCAGGTCATTTTCTACTGCCCCAGCCATCATCTCCTATTCTTCTGCCATCAGGGTTGGTATTGAACACCCTTTGGACTGTTGCAGTGTTAGGCATTCGGATGATGTGTCCTATCCACTTAAGTCTTTGGGTCTTGATGAATCTTCTGATGCTTGTCCGTTGATGAGGTCTTCTAATTCATGGATAAATCTAATACGGTATTCACCATTATCGGTTTGTACTGGTCCAAATATCTTACGTACAATTTTCCGTTCGAAGACTTCAATCAGCTGCAGTTCGTTAGCTTTTAACTTCAATACTTCACAATACTAGCTGAGTACAGGCCGTACGAACGTCTTATCTTAGTTTAGTGCTTCGTGTAATTAATCTGGACTTGAAAAATTTCACGTTTGCAAAGTACGTTCGGTTCGCAGCTTGTATTCTCTCAAGTAATGCATCCTCTGTGTCCTTGTCATACAACTATTATCATCTATTTTATTGTTCGACTCAGACAGGTTTTCAAAGTTTTGAAGTGCACAGAATCGAAGAGATAAATCGGATCTTTTAACTGGTAATTTGATGTCATTCAAAAAATGGATACTGATGAAAGTTAAGAATGGAATGTTCTTCTTCGTAGTATGTGTGTTCAGTATCGGTTGGAAACTTTGTCAATAAATAGGCTTTATATAGAATCATCAGTTTATGGTGCTAATCATATCACAAGAAATAATGATTTAAGACTGTTATTCAATTGTCAATTGTGATAGATAAGCAAATGAATAGAAAGGGCATTTGATAACTATGATTTCGAAACTATTGGTTATACCTAGACCGGTAACGGTTGTTGCTTCATTGAGAGAGAGAAAAAAAGAGACTATTATTGTAATTACAATGAACTTATGTGAATCATTTTATACCTTTTTACATTAATCGATGGTAAAGAAGAATAGCCAAGAAGTTTCAACACAATGTTGATATTGTTCAATTTTTAAATAATACAAAGATCTCAAAACAGTCAGATTTCTTTACAACCTTATACATTTCGTTGCAAGAAGTTGAATACCGTCATTTTATTGAATTGAACAAATTAATATCTCTGGTATTATCCATAATTTGAAAAATTCCTTTAGTTCATTGAGAGTTGAAATTATGTTCATCATCATCAGCTACTTCTAGAAAAAAAATCAGCACGGCGCCATATTGGCCCCATACTCCCGTTTTAGTAATAGAAAACTATTGATATGCTATTCATTTTAAATTAAATGGCTTTAAAACAGTGTTTATTATTGCAGGGAAAATTTGGGTTTCATGCATTTTTTAATGAAATTGTATATAATTTTTAAAAATAACTCCAAAAGCACTCAATAATCTAAATTACTATAATTGACAATAGATTTATTAAAATAATTGTACAATTTATTGCGCAGATTGCACTGCAAAATATTTAATTTTGGCAATAATATCCGCTTATTTCTTTAAAAAATTGTTTTTTATCAATATTAAATTGAGGGAAAACTCTATATTACCAATAGAGTGAAATCCTGTTATATTTACATTAAAGGGAAGTGATAAAAAAAATCATACTAAGCGGGCGTCATTATATCAGACTTCGCGGTCATAATAAGCAGGATCAGATTAGACGGGTTTTATTGTATATTGCTAAAGAATAGAAAAAAATATAGTTTTTGTTTACATTTAAAAGAAGTATTTGATTGGCACGGACTATCAATAATTTTGGTCAACCCTGATCGATGGTTCTGATTTGAATAGGAATTCAAACGAAAAATGTTGAATGGAATAGATTTGAAATATCGAAAATGACTTTTTTTACGTTGCAATATGAAGAACCGATAATGTAGTTTGAAGAAAGAACATTGCAATTTGAAGAATGACCCATTTAAAATACATGGACCATACTTCAAATTGCAATGTCGTTTCTTCAGATTGCAACGTTGAAATGTGTAGAACTTAGGTGATTGATATTATTAATAGACATTCAAATCTGTTTGTAGTTTTAAGGAAACACAATTTAAAATTTAAGTAATAAGAAGGCAAAAGAAATAAGTAATTTTATCAATTAAATACATCTTCAAAACAAAAACAAATCTTCTCAATAGTATTAAAACTCATTAGGGTATTTATTTTTGTGGAAGCCGTTAAGTAAACAGGAAAAAATTCCAAATAAAATAAAATAAAATAAAAAACCAAAATACTCGAAATTAAATCTAATTATTTAGTTTGAAGATATTTTTATTAAAAAACATACTTATACTTAAATATTATAATAACAACACTCTTTAGAAATATGTCTTCCAAAGTCCGATCCCATATTCGTTTTAATGTCTCGTTGCCGGTGATTCGAAGCCGACTTTATGGGCTGAGATTGTGCAATAAACGTAGTAAAGACTTGGATTTAATGGTGAAAATCAATTAGAGTCTACATGACCTGTAGTGATATGGCTCTTGATTAGCTATATAGAATGGCATTCAGCCTTGACGGGCTAGGAATGAAATGGTGCGTGACCGTTAAAAATTTGAAAATTGGTCTGATGAAAATGGAGCTGCTCTGTGCTGCTGCTGTTATCTGAAAAACTCTGGCTGGCTCTATGTGTGATAATAAAATCGTCGAGCCGCACAATAATCCGCGCGCGCGGTGTGTGTGCGGGGTATGATTTTCCGTGTCATCGTCGTCACACAAAAATATTATCGGGTATTACATGTAATACTATTATTTAATGGTGTTTGGAGCCGCCGAGAACGAGAACGGTGGCGATGATGATGGGGCTAGAGCTCCTCACTCACAGGCTTGATAGAATATTACCGAGAGAGGTATGCGGATAGTAGGTGCGCAAGCGTCAATTCTATTCACGACGACCAACGACGACGACTTGATGTACACTTTTTTCCCTCGAAGCCCCGTCGTCGTCGACAAAGTCGTCAGAGTCGTGTCCAAACTTGTAATAATACTATGAATTTTATTCGGCATTGTCAGACATTGATTTTCGAGAGTGCGGTGTGTGTTTTTGGGCTCTTCTTCTAAACATCCGTCGTCGAGGTGGAAGAGAAGAGTTGGTCCGAGTGGTCGGGAAAAGTGCTTTTATCAATGGCTGCGGGATGCATTTAGCAGCCTGGAGGGATTAAACCAGGGAACAGTGGTGTGTGAATTTTCAGTATTACTATAGAGAAGTTAACTCGGAAAACTCGTCAACTCTCAAACGGAAAATCGGGGGAAAATCACACAAGTTCGGCCGATTTGTTGACGGTGAAAAGTGGTCATTTTCGCCCCAGGAAAATGACGGAAAATCAGTGGAAAACAGTTTTAAACCAACACAATAATATCTAAGGATATAGTTCTGAGTTTAGTCTTTAAAATAGATCAAAATATCGTGAATATAAGTATAATTCTAAACAGGACCCTCTCAGGAAAAGACCATCCATAGAAGTGAGGGTGTTAAGAAGGCTAGAAAATTGGAATCAAGTGACTGTACAATCAAGTTCCGATTGTGTATTTGTGTGTTGTGCTATCGCGCGCGTATATTCTGAATAATTGCCAATTGAACACGCCAATTGTGAACAGAAAAAAACAATCTGAAAGCAATTTTGCAAAAGTGCATAGTGAGTTGATTAGAGGCATTTTCACACCAAGTAAATTGTTGTCTATTATTTTCCAGGGGACCAAAACTGTTTATACGCGCGTTCATTTCTCTCTCTAGCTTTTTAGATGATGATAATTTAGTGGGTGCGCGTTTTTTTGCTTCTCTTCCTCTCCTCTGAGCACCACCAACCAGAGCCACAGCAGAGGAGAAGAGCTCTCAATTAGTGGTCAGCAGTGTTGTGTGTATTTAGATGAGTGCGTTCTGTGCAAAAGTGTAAATATTTAATGATGGATTACACACAAACAGCAACGGTGTTTATTTAAAAATCTAATTGTACATAACGCGGTTTACTTTTCGCATTTTCGTCATAGTTTTTTTTCTCTTTTTTTTATTGCAAAAAACACTTGTATTCTAAACAAAAACACTTTTCTCTTCTATTTTTTCCCTAATCAGATTTTATCTCTTAACATCTTCTCTGCTCTCTAGAAAAGTGTCACACTCTTTACTGAAATGTGTGTTCTATTACCAATTGGCAAATTGGGTAATAATTTACAGTAATAATTTAATAATCTAACAAGAACGAGAGGGAGAGAGAGAACAAAAAGCTTCGCGGAAAAATCGGCTTTATATAGAGTGTATAATAAATATAAATTCTCACACATGTACTGAAATTGCTGCTGCTGTTTCTGCTGATAATACATCAGAAGCATCATCAGAAGCCTGTGCTGCCACCATCACCGCCGACGACGACGACGAGTAGTAAAGTTGTGAAGGGGGAGTGGGAGGAGGAGAAGGGGGCTTTCCCCCGTGAGATAGATTACTATTTGTGTGTGAAACTGTGAAAAAAGACTGGAGTAGAGGAGTAGAGTGCAGTGTTAAGCCGGGAGAAAATAGAATAATAAACCGCAAAAATAATAAAGATAAACGGGGCGCAAAAAAGGAGGAGGAATCGGTGTTTTCCAGGGCTTTGGAGAGACTCGACGACTAATTTACCAGCGATGGGCAATTATTGTAGCACCAGCCTGAAGAAGAAGGACCTGGACAACACCTCCAATAAATCAGACGAGTGAGTGATCCAAACATTTTCAGTGCACTCTTTATGTGTTTTGTTTTTCGCTGCTTTTCCGCGCGCCCGCTTTGATTGTTATTATATTTCCAGAGGCCGGTTCGGCTCCTCCGTTATTTTTAGCACCAATTGTGGAGCTCTCCATTAGTTAGGCAGTTAATAAGACACAGTCACAGTCCGTGTCTCCTAGAATAAAATTCGATAAATACTAAACGCGTGCCTCTATCAAACCGACAAGGTAGAGAGGAGCAGTCGAAAATTAATAATGAAAAATAGAGAAGAGAAAAACTTTATTCAAAATAAATATTATTAAAGAAATGAAAATCCTCAGTGGACTTTTCTATTTCTATTTATAAGTCCTAGATTCTTTTCGGTCTTTAAGTGCCTCCAAAGTTGTCATTAAAATTTATCAAATTTATTCTCTATGCGAGCCAGACTCAAAGTTATTCTTTTGATTCTTAATTTTCTTTAATAATTCTACAAGCTGTTTTTAGCGGTTCGCGAGAATTAAAAAAATTAATTAATGTCCTCACATTTTTAATGTGAGATTTCGTTATATTTATTAATTAATTAGTTTGAGTTTCAAGAGAAATAAAAAAGTAATTAATTTTTGTGGGAAATATAATACAGTGGACGCCGCTTATTAGGACCACTCTGGGACCGGCATAATTTGGCCCTATTAACCGATTGGTCCTTTTAAGCGATTGGTCAATAAAAGCTAGAATTTGATCTGTAGGTTGAAATTTTTAAATATGCACGACTATGTACATATATATATATACATATATATATATACATTCCTATGTGCTTGGAGAGTGTATTAATTAAATAATAATTGTTCAATATGTGTTTATCTTAAAATTTAAAAATAATTCAATCGTCAATGACGTCTACATGTATTGTGTCTTGTCTTGTCTCAACCAAACAAATTTGAATGTTAATTCTCAAAAGGTTATAACGAACGAAAAGAGACGTAAATAAGAAAACAAAATTAATTTAGCAATCTATTTAACAATTAAATATGATTCTGTATGTAGTGATGAATATATTGATGACCATAAATTTACAACAGAGTGATGTGTAAACTATTGCGGTGTCATCAAATCGGCCAACACAAACATTTGGGGAGAAGATTTTGTTTTGATTTTTCCTATTGTCTTCACTCCTTTAGTTGATTAAATAAGAATAGGACACATGGTGAAGTTTTTAGTGAATAAAAATAAACTAATCTAGTCCACAGAATGGCCCTATAAAGCGATGGGTTTGGTTCCATTAGGCGATGAATTTTTAATGTATTTATATAC
>JXOV01000038.1:7066-63288 GCA_001014945.1 Clogmia albipunctata | reverse complement strand
TTCCTATTAACCGTGGTCCTAATAAGCGACGTCCACTGTGATAATATTTTTCATCTTTTTATGAAAAATAATAGAATATTGTTATTTATACAAAAAGTAAGGCATTATTTAGCACTAATATCTATCTATTAAAATCTTTTAAAATCACAAGCGTATTAAGTGTTGAATATCTGTTTAATTATGTTTATGCATTTTTGTCGCATAAAATTGATATCATGACTCTAAAATTTGTTCTGTCAAAGACGTTTTTATAAAGAATTCTTTAAAGCACTAGTGCTTTTCTTATTATTAAAGTGTGTGTTCTGTGAAAGAAATCCAACAAATTTATATGGCCGTCAGGGTGTATGGTTTAACTGTATTTATGGATGATTTCATAACAAAACGGATTATTTTAATCTAAATATAACGTTTTAAATAAAAGATACACATATCTGATTCTTTTTCGAACAGAACATCACTGATTGTTTCAATTTAAATTTAACGTATTGATTGAAAATTATAATAATAAAATAAATAACATGATATTTTCTATGTGCGAGTAAGAAAAATAAGATATAGCTTTCTCCATATTCCCATGGCATGAGAAAAGGAAAGAAAAACAATGTGAGGGAGACAAAAAATTTAACCAATTTTAAATTTGATTTGAAGAAAACAAATGTTCTTTTTTAATTTTTGTGATAATTTTATTAAGAATGCATTAAATTTTGTTTACGGTCGATAAATATTATTAAACATCCGGTCCTCCTTTAAAGCACTCGCTACGCTCGTGGATTAAAACAACCCCTGTGTTTAATAATGCCTTGTCTTATCGACTTTTTTCATAATGAGATTCAATTCGAATTGATTTTTTAATCTAAAGTTCTATGTACAATTTGATTTAAAAATAAATCATTACATACATTACTCGTATATAAACATGTCAGTCAGTTAATAAATAATTTTTAATTTAAAATTTAAATTTAATTCTTAACTTCAAAATTAAATCATTAATTTTTGCTTAGTTGTTATTAATAAGAAGAAAGAAATTAGCTTGTTATAGTAAATTGGTTTTAATTGTAATAGTTATTTATAAATCTAGGTCAATAAGACGAGACATAATTAAATACTATGGTCCTTTAAAGCACATGTAATTTAAAGAATTGTTTTTTGTCTTTATTATTAAACTATGACTATTTCTAAAGATTTTCATAAATAAATGCATAAGTCTGTTTCACTGTTGAATTGACTGAAAAATAATATGTAATGTGTTTAAGTTAAAATACATAGAATTCTTGGATTTTTGTGTTAATTTGATAAAAGATCATAAAGTCTTGTATAATAGATCAAGGTCGATAAGCATTATTAATGCATATTCATTTTAATCAGGGCAGTCAATTTCTTTACGGATTTTTCAAGACTCACTTCCGCGAATGGAGATATTCGAAATTTTATATTAAAACCATTTTTATTATTGGAGAAATAACACAAGTAATTATAAATAATCAAATTCAAAAAATGGTCCATTATACTTCATGAAATAGTATATTTCTATACAAGGGCTGTAATAACCGATTTCACACGTGTATCGAACGCTATTTTGTGTAATAAAATGATTTCTGGAGCATGGTCAGATGGAAGACCTAAATTCGAAATTTTGAAATAAATATTTTACACAATTTTAGTTTTAAATTTTTATATTTGCTTTTCATTATTGAATAATTAACATTATAAAACGAAAACTTATCCGTCCCAAACTTCGAGGGTTTTTTACAAAATAAATTGTCGCTTCATTTAGGCATCCATCTGACCGTGCTTCGGAAAGAAACGGGCCAATTTATCAAGATTTTAGTGCTCTATGCTTACTATAAAAAGTCGGTCATTATTTGGTACCGTTGAATTATACATTATTCAATATCAGAAAAGCAAATCCGTCGTGTAAATAAACAAAAATTAAATTGTGTTAGTTTGCGATTCTATCAAGTTTAGTATTTCTTTCTTTATATATTGTGATTTGATTGCAAAGAATAATATGAATAAAGTTTTGTAGCAAAACATTATTTGTTACTTGTGGTCTATTTTTTGACACATTATTTAAAAAGCTTTTAAACAATTAGTGCATCAAAACGTGTTCAGAACTAAATTATTAGTTGGGTAATATCAATTTTATTTAACAAATTTAAATCAATTTATTTTTATTCATACAGAAATAAATTTAATGTTCTAATTTGGTTACAATTATTTTTGATCAAGTTTTGAAACCCGAAGAAAAGAAAAACTGTTGCCTAATTCCTCCTAATTTTAGTACCCATACGAACATTATTTCTAATGGCTTATAAATAAACAGTTTTATTGAAAACACGTGCAATACAAAAATGTAAATATAATTCGACGAATTGAGAAAAATAAATTATTTAAAATCTTAAATGCCAGTGCTTTGAACCCGAATTTATTAATATGTATGCTGGTTCATGAATTACAATTATCGAATTTACACATGGTCTATCCTAAACAAATTTATAAAAATAAGTTTTTCTTCTTCCCGGTTCAATTAAGACTTCTTCCGAACTGTGACCTTTTATTTGGTGTTGTTTATAATACTCGTTTATTAATGATTACATAATTAAATGTAATTAAAATGTAATATTGTGATAATTAAATTTATTCTTAGATAAGTAGTATAAAATTCAATTTAACCTTTATGATTATTATTTAATAGATAAATAAATTTATTCATATTATATGCCACTTAATTAAAGTGATGTGTTATTATCGGATTATCATTATAAATATTCAAACATATTGACTTTGTAAGATACCAATTAAAAGCTTACTCTGGGTGTAAAATGTGCTCAAAGTTATAATTTTTAGACATTTAATTGTCAATTGTGAAAGATTGGAAAATCAATACATAGGGCATTTTAAAAACTTTGATAACGTAATATCAATTGGTTAGACCTAGACCGGTAAATCGTTTAAGAAGATATTTTTCAGAATAAAAAATATGAATAAGGGCTATTAATCCCCGAGCGGGTTCTGGGCCCCCGTCCAATAACCAAAACAGTTTTAATTAAAGCTATTATATTTAGCATAAGAAAACTTAAGAAAATTGAGAATATTTATAATGGGCTATAATAATTTATTTATTATATAGTTATTTAAACAACGTGTAGGAATAATGAACCATATTTAAATTCGAGTAGAGTTGTAGAAAACGAATGAAATGAGTTTAATATATATAATAGATACGAGTGTTTAATTACGTTTCGACCCAGTTTTATAAAAGATTTTATACAATTCACATATTTATTAGCTATTTTTCCGCGAGTATGAAGTAATGACTAAGAAGACAACCCAGTACTAAATTAAGGTCTAAACTCATACAATTAAGGAAAGTACTTGTCAAGCGAATAGAATTTTTGATTTCAAAGCCACAACCAACATTTAAGACAAAATTCTCTTTTTGTCATTTATTTAAAGAAAATTAAATTGATTAATAAGTCATGGCCTACTTTATTATAGAGACACGAATAACGCCAAAATATATTTTACGAAAATATAGATGAGTTGAAAGAATTCTCACATCATGCATTTATTTTCAATTGCAAATGAAATATTTTGTGGTCCATTAATATATAAAAAAAAATACAAAAAAAATCATTAAATTAAATTAATAACTTTGTAAGTTTCTGACCTACCTTTTTCTATCTATCTTTACGATTAAACATTGCCTATTGCAAATATTATATGTCTAAGCAAATTTGATGTAGTTTTTATTCAAAACACCCACCAAAAATTGATTGTTAATATATTTGAATTAATTAACCATCATACGCTTACAAAATTGTTACTGATTTTATGATTAGCAATAGTCGGTAACAATCTAAAATAACAGATACTGTATTAAATTCCGAAATAAATTGAAAAATAACATACTAATGCGTGACGATGACTTACCCCTTAGATCACTGTGGCTCCAACCTTATATACTTAATTTCCCAAACTATAAAAATGTATAAATCTTATTTCTAGAAAAGAAATTAGCGCAGTAAGAACCCCTTATTTTGGCTTTACGGGTGTAAAAACCTGAGCCCCAATTGCTTTATTCGCGGATCTCATTTAAAAAATCAAAAATGAGGACACCAATAAAATATAATAAGTTGGCCTTTTTAATAATTAATGAAAATTCCTAATATATTATTAGGACTCTATTAAACAAATAAAATTATTTTGGATAATATGGAATGTTACCCTGATATAGAAATTTGCAACAAAATTGTCACCAACCTAATGAAATTACATAGTGTTGTCAAAACCAACTTTATTATTTAAATAGTTTAATATGAAAATTTCGTTGCGAGTTGTTTTTGCACAATTAAATAAAACGTTGAGAAAGGTTTTATTATTAATTATCGATAAACTGGTATTTTTGCAGAATTACACATAATAGCGTTCAATACACACGTGAAATAGGTTACATGGTAAGTTCGTACTGATGAGGTCTATTTCACCACGTGTATCGAAATATACTATTACAAAACGCTTCATTATTATTTTTATATTTTATATATTTTGTATTACAAGTTTGTAAAGTCACAAAATTCTTTAAACCAGTTCCTAAGCCTTAATAAATCCAAACGGACAAAATTTAATGAATAATTTCAATATTTTATATGTATATTTTATTTTATTTTTCTATTAAAATTGTTCTTTATTCAAACACTTCAACAGTTATTCTAACATTATAATATTTTCACAATACACGTTTGTACAATGGAACGGCCTTGATTGTAACAAATTTAAATCAATTTGAATGTTTTTTGTAGTCGATATCTTTGCTCTGTTTTGGTGGTTTTCATAAACTAGAAATATAGTATGTTTTTAATTTAAAGTTTTACATTCCGATCCTATTTAAAAATTATTGCCATAATTTTCTTCAAATCAAATGGTGTTTTAATATGTGCCAATCTGGTTGAGTGCTTGTAATCTAAAGGCATAAAAATACAATGAAATAATAATTGAATCTCAATTAAACCTCTTTTAAAATAAAAACAGTTTAATTGACAATTATATTGGATTAATTAAAATTGTTTAAAATAGAAACTTACCCCACCTTCTTAAAATAGCTATTTTGTTGATAACAAAAATAGCCAAAACAGTACACAGTGTTAATAAAAAGATCCCTCTTATGTGGAAGGGAAAACCCGTCAGCTAACGAGTTAATCTGCTAATAATCGAAACACTAATCCATTGGAAATCGCCTCGTTTCAGGTCACCCTCTTATCAGCTTAACGAGAAGAACAAGAAAAACAAGAACTTTAAAGCGGCTCCCCTCGCGGATCCCGAGCCCATATCCGATGTCTCGGCGCAGAACACGTTGATCGGCAGTCCGACGGGCTTCGACCAGGAGAAGAAGGACGATCGGATACAGCAGGATGCGCCCAAGGACACGGCGCGCGCCAATTCGGTTACCACCAGCACACATATTCCAGTCGCAAAGTCTTATGCCAGCCACCTGACGCCGTTGCTGGGCAAATTGGACGCCAACCGACCGATCGGGAAGGCGGAGAAAATTGTACTCTACATCCTCTCCTACGATTCTGTACTGAAG
The DNA here is from genome assembly GCA_001014945.1 of Clogmia albipunctata. Taxonomy (NCBI): domain Eukaryota; kingdom Metazoa; phylum Arthropoda; class Insecta; order Diptera; family Psychodidae; genus Clogmia; species Clogmia albipunctata. Next base: position 57,701 of record JXOV01000038.1, on the reverse strand, counting down.
CTGAATGGATCCATCAAAACTATCTACACAAATCTTCGGAGCTACTGTGCCAGTCGGGGATTCGAGCTGTTTCTGTCGAATTTACACAGCTCCGAGGAAGGTGCCAATCTGTACGATGAGAGCAAGTGGATCAATGGACCGCTGGAGGCGCAAAGTGGGCACTCTCTATCCGCTAATTGCATCTCAGAAATTACCAGTGAGTTTTGTGTTCATTCATTTCTTTGTATTTTCAATTATTTAGTAACAATTAGTATGAAAAAGATTATTAAACACATTAAGGTGCTATAAATTACTCGTTGTGCTCGTCTTATCGATGAGACCGTTTTTAAATTTTGAAATGATAATACTGTTCAATTGAATTTCTTTTAAAAAATTTTGATTTTAAAAATTAAACTTTTGTGAAGTTGATCTTAATAAGTCGATTTTACAATAAAGTAAGGTAGAAGTGTTGATGTAGTAGTAAATGGACGTCATCATCCCAATGTGATACATTGATTTAATTTGTTGTGAAGGAATTTCTAAAATGTTTTTTTAATAATTTAGATTTAGAGGATTTTAATTGATATGAAAACGTCTTATAACTACGAGTATTAACTCCTAAATTCCCAACCGCGCCTTTAGGCACGCTATCTTTGGGTGATAATATATAATAGACCAAAGCATTTTTTAAAACATTTTTGATTATGTATTATTAGTATTCACAGGAAATGAACTGTTTGGAATAATAAGAGGGACAAAAAATGTTTTTTTCCTGTTATTGGATTTTTAATGATTGTAATAATTATTATAAATTCCATACAATAATAATAAATAAATAAAAACATTTTTAATGAATTGAATTGAATTTTTTTGAATATCTTGAAAACTGTTCGACTTATAGCGATTCAAATAGTTAATTCGGGCACTCTAAACTGCCTCCTTGAGGTCGTAGAATCAAATCCCGGGCGGATATTTTTCTGGCGCGAAAAAGTTTCCATTTGTGTATATCAATAACATTGCGAAATAATATTCGTAGCGAATTATAAATAAATAAAGTAAGTCACGTAAAGTCTAACACCCGATGGTCGAGGTTGAGATTACTCCTAACTCCGTATTGGAATGTCGTGGAATAGATCAATATTATTTCAAAAGTCTTATTTATAACCGATGTTTAAAGAAATATTTATAAATTAGTAATATATGTAAATTTTACAACCTTTTACGGGCCTTTAGGCACAATGAGTGCAGACGGACTTATAATTTTTTTCAACCAGACGCCTTCACCAACAGTTTTTCACTGTTGGAGTAAACGCGTGTTCAATTATAAATTTAAAAAGGGCGAAAATGTCTCATTCGATTATGGGTCGGTGAGGGTTAAATGAACTTAATTCAAAAGTCAAATCTTTAATTCTGAAATTATTATTTTATAGGTTAATTTATTGCAAATTAAATGTAATTTTATCAAATCTTTTGCTGTTTTCATAAACTTCTTGTTATTTTTAAATTTATGGCAATTTCGGATAAAAATTTTATTTAGTGAATTAGTTTTAAATAAACATATAATATACTTTTGATAGAAGATATAATTTAAAAGGCTTAATTTGATATTGAGAAACTCCCATTGACATATCCATAATTTGAAACAATAATTTAAGTAAAACTATATTTTATTAGAACTTTTTGTACTACGCAAACAAGAATGTGTTCAAGATATAAAAGATCGAAGATAGAAAGAGATAATTTTGATTGAATATAATGAATAATTTGATCATCAAATCATGAAAATACTTAAATGTTATAAATTGAGATTAAAAAATACACCCTAGTTACACGATTACTATTTCTATTTACTAGAAAAGTTTTAAGGTTTATGAATAATAATAAAATCAGAAAGGAAATTAAGGAATTAATATATTTTAATTGAAACGGTTTACAGTAAAATTGTTTAAAATCAATTTCAAGAGGATTAAAATATAGCGTCCCATAAATAACATTAACCTTGTAATTTCTTAATCCACAGGACAATCCAGCAAATGCTACTTAATTCCGATTCTGTGCTTGGGTAACGATTTGGGGGAGCCATTACTGCCATTGACGATCGAAAGCCAAGACTTTTTAGCCGCCTTATCGACAGCTGAGAGGGACAACAAAGATAACAAGCAGCTGCTGGAGAAATGGTAAATCCATTATTGCTCTAATGACGTAGTTCATTACGACGATGGTCTGTCTTATCTGTTATCCATTCACGTTTTTCGCTTTCCCCTCTCTCGCGCCACAGGTACACACTGGATAACAAAGCCCAACCGCCGTGCTATAGATTAAAACCAATTGAAAAAGACGTAAGCAGAACGATGATTGATTGCGATTAGCTCGGGCGCGCGCGTAATCCTCCCAAACGTAAACACACGATGCACATTTCTCATTTCAGGAAACGGCCGAGCTGCGCAAATTGCTCGAGGTGCTGGTCAACATCTTCTCCAATGAGCTGAAGGATTTGTATCTGACCACCGTTGTGGAGCAGGAGATTAACAATACAGTTCTAATTAGTCAGGAATTAGCGAAGAGATGCATCTGGATGCAGATCTCTGGCGATTCTACAAGGGATATTCAAGAAGCTCTTGTTGAGGAGAATGCCAGACGGTTAACCAATTTGACAGCAGAGCTGAAGGTAATAAAATAATTAAAAATTCCCTTCATTTAAACCATTTTATTTGGAAATTTCTAAAAGTCACTCATTTTGAAATAATCTTTCCCATAAAGATTAATTTGTGTTATGAAAAACTTCTTTGAAATAAATATTTTCTATATATTCTTTATCTTCTTTATTACCTCTTAAAGAATTCAATTGTCTTAAGCTTTGATGTAAAATAATTATTTAAGAATATTTAATTATTAAAACTTTAAGACATTAATTTATTATATTATTAATCATATAAAAGTAGGGGGACTTTTCTTATTTCCGTCAACTTGTAATGAATAAAGATTATAATTAAGATATCCTCTTTATTATCATTAAATTAACTAATTGTCATAAAACGAAAATAACTGTTTTTGAGTTACTATCTTAATAAATGGTTTAATTAAATTTAAATGGAATATAAAAAAGAAAATCAAAGTTCATTTCCAGACCAGTCCTTTTTAAATTTCAAGAAAACAGTAAAATTTTCAAGCTTTACAGTTTAGAAGAAAACATTAAACCAAAAATAGATCATATAATCTAAAACATAAAAATAGGCTTCATTTTAATAAGGAGGATTTTTTTTATTTAGAACAAATTAGATCTAAAAATTCAAATCTTAAATGGTTTACTAGAAAAGTCATTGTTTATAAAAAAAATAGTATAAAGAATTGATACTACAAATTTATGTCCATATTTATGTCCATCTTTAAGTCCAAAACTAAATAATAATAATATTATATATTTGGTCATTCCCAATTAGAGATCCAGATGACCTAATTCAGTCTGAATAATTAAAATATGAATGAATGAATGAATTAATTAATTCTTAATTCAAAATAAATTTAAAGGGGGTTTTAGTTTTACTGTATTTAATACTTAAATTTAGTTTTATATTTATAATATTAAAGATTTTTGGTTTATTAAAAGTTTCTTAGCCTCAAACCTAAAATAATAATACAAGAACGAAGGAGAAATACCGATCGCAGTGGCAGATCCTACAAATAAAATGCCGCTCGGACCACTTTCCAAATTGCAATAATAAAAAACTTTAGATAAAGCTTTAAACAATCCAGTTTAGTATAATTTTATTTTTATTAAATTTCCACAAAAGAATAAACCTTTTGAAGATAGGCTTAATAGTTTCTTAGAAAACAGTAAACCAAAATAGATTATATTAAATATTGTTTAAAAATAGACACAAGGTAAAACATCTTTTTATAGAAAATATTTCTAAAAATACGAATTCCAAAATGGTTTTCCTAGAATTGTTTATTGTAACAACTTAAATTTTTTACCAAAAATGTATAGTAATTTTGAGATATTTTGTAACTTTCCTATGAATTCATTTTTAAAATAAGTATAGTTATAAGTTACTTGAAACTGTTCTTAATTCTTTTTCTTCTCTTTTTAGAACCATTTAAATGACAAAAATGTGACCCGATTGGTGGGTGATGAGGTCACGGACCAAGTCCTGGGAGCGGTGGAGACGATTATTCGGACCCATGTAGACGTTATAATTGAAGAGCACCTGATGAAATCACAGATTCCGAACTGCACACACGGCATAGACAAGGCATTGTACAAGGAGCTGGAATCAGTCAACAGACATTCACTCATCTTAAGCCAGAGCTGTCCCGAAAGCAAAGTGTTTGGTCAAATTAAAAAGTGAGAATGACTTAAATTTTATTTATTTTGTGGAGACGGATGGTGAAAAGTCAATTTATATTAGTTTTCATGAAGAATAACTCAATTTAAGGATTGGTCTAACTTTATTTATTTACTTATATTTCATCTTTACTTAAATTTAAAAGCCTAATAAGAATCCTATTTTCTTTATTCTAATTTAAATTCATTTATATTTTTCGACTTCAGATTATTTTATAATATTATTCGAAATTTTCAATTAAAGTTATTATAATTCCTCATATTCTATAGTTTTCCTAATTAGGTGTTGTTTTTATTTTGTGGATAAAATTAATTACTTAATATTGTTTAAAAGTTTATTTTTATTATTTACGATCCGGAGGAACAATGACACAAATGCAAAAATTTGTTAAATGCAACTAAGTACAAAATCATAACCAGAAACATGTACTTCATACATGGGAACAAGGACGTAAACGTAGTTCTACTCAGGACCGCTACATGGAGTTTTCTCAAAGTCAAAATATCAGTTTCGAGAATCGATTGATAATTCTCAGACTGTCATGACAAATGATATCACAAGAGGACTTTATTATCGTTTAGAATATTCTCTTAGATAGTTTTTGTCAAAATTTCAAAAAAATCAAATTTGTACTTTTGGTTTGATTGAGTTTAAAACCATCGTCTCCAAAATATGCATATGGAACACGTTTTCCGAGGACAAGCCACTGTTTTGACTGACCCTGGTCTCAATTGAATATCAATAGACTAATGATTTATCTATGATTACGAAATTTAGAAAAAATCATATTTGGATATCGATTAAATAACGTCAAACACTGCTTTAAATAACATTTCTTTGAATCGTGAAGTGGCCACAACTACCTAATCTTCCGCATAGAAAATAGCGAATAATGAGAAGTCGTTATGCAATTCGACACTGATTGTGGCTCTTAAAGAAGGTCTCAAATCTGCAAGATACAATGCAAAATGAAGTGGAGACTTGTAAGACTCTGTTTTAAAAAGTAAAAGTAGCTTCATTGGGCTTGAATGCCGGGGATTTATCGGAACAATTCTCCCTTTCTTTTCAACTGCTATTCTTTTTCTGGTTATCCTGTCAAATTTTCAGTTTTGCATTTACGTCATTGTTCCTCCGGATCGTCGATATTATCGATAATAAATGCTACATATTTCAATACATTGATAATTTAATCATATTTATGAACTAAATGTATGAGATGATATAATATATTAGGTCTTTAATTTAAACTCTGTATAATAAATTTTAGAATTAAAAATTCAAAGATTCGATTAAGTCATTAATTTTAAGTAATCCTCATAATTAATTAGTCATCTAACCAATTTTTACGTGTTTTCTTTAATAAATACTTTACGCCTTCAATAATTTACACTCCAACATATATCAATTTCTTTAAATATTTTATTATTATTCTGAATTTAATATTAAATTTATTTTTCATTTCAGATACATAATAGAGCCATCGTCAAAACCGTTGGTAATCTATGGAAAACCTGGAAGTGGGAAAACGGTGTTAATATCTAAGCTAGCCCAAAATATTCATGACTGGATCCCGGACTGTTGTTTTGTGTTGAGGTACGCCGGACTGACGGAGAATTCCATGAATATTTTATCGATTCTGGAGAGTATTATCCACCAAGTGACTCACATTCAGAGCAAACCCCTGAAAATCTGCAACCATGTATGGCATTTTTTTTAGATGCGATTCATTTGTTTGACGCAGATTAAAATATTTGCTTGTTTTCAGGATGCAAAACAGTATGCGGATGTTTTGGCGGACGTGATTAAAGGATCTGCAATTCCGATTGTAATAACAATAGATTCGATCGAGTTCATCCAAAGGGACTTGAATGTGGACTGGATTCCCGCAGATCTGCCGGATAATGTGAAAGTAATTCTGACACTGACGTCGGACAGTGAGAAAAGTGAACAGTTGTTGGGTAGTTTGAAGAAGAAAGTGGGAGAGAATCTGGTCTGTTTGACCTCCTTCTCCGATGAACAGTGGAGTGAGATTATTAATAGTGGTGGCAGTGATTTCTGTGCGGCAAATGGGGCCCTCCAACTACCTCCAGACTGGATTGATTCCGTGGATAAAACACCAATTCATGCCAAGGTATATTTTATTCACATTAATAAGCTAAAATTTGAGTTTAAACAAAATTTTAAATAAAAACGTTCATTCGTGATTTATGCAATTACAAAAAGCAAACCTTTCGATATTTGATTTCTAAAAGCCGTCCTTAATTTTGTTTTTAATAAAAAGTAGAAATTAAATTAATTTATATTGATATTTTTGTTACATAATTCTTTCTTTTCTGAAACACGAGTAATTTTCTTGTAATTATATTTCAATCAAAATTTGCATACTAACTGCATAAAAAATTGATTCAAATCTGATACCTTTTATCCCAAATCTAAAACTACCTACTATTTGTTAACAATATTTCTGGATACAAAATTCATTATACATTCTATTCCTTAAAAATAAAGAAATATTATAGTTCGATACGAGTGGTGAAATAGAAGCCAATACTACACGAATTTACCATGAATTTTCACGAGCGCAGCGATTTAAAATAGGTAAATGAGTGCAGTAATAACCGATTTAAACATGTGTATCGAATGCTATTTTATGTAATTCTGAAAAAATATCAGTTTTTGATAATTATTATAATAATAAAACCTTTCACAACGGTTTTTCTATTGTGCAACAACAACTCAAAACTAGATTATCATATTTAAATATTACACTTGTTATGACAATAATAGGTAATTTCATTAAATTGGTGACAAGTAAGACACAGCGGTTTTTTTCAAATTGTGCAGCAACCATTCACAACGAAATTCTCAAAGGAAAATATTTCAATAATAATGTGTGGAGATTCGGTTATGACAACAATTTGTAGTTTCATTAAACTGTTGACAATTTGCGTGCATATTTTGAATTATTTCAGCACTCCGTGCAGAAAAGAAAACTGTTACAAAACCAATTTGCAAGAAGAAAAGTCTTTTGCACAAAAAATTATTTATGGTTATACAAATTGTTGAATTAATTTAAGAATAAATTATAGTTGAATAGTGAATAGAAAAATTCAAACCTTACTAAAAAGATGAATTTATGATTAATATTATTTGTATTGTTGTTCCTATAATAAAAGTCACTCGGAGCCCATTAACTTTTTCCCTGTTATGCTACTGTATAAGAAATAAAACGATCCTTTTATTTTGATTGCCATTTTAGAGTTACTTTTGTGATTAAAATTTTATATTTCACGTTTTTCGTTTATTAAGAAAAACGAATCTGATCTTTTATTTATTCAAATTACAAGAAATACGTATTTTTTGTATAAATTTTTGCATTCAAGCATTACGATGTAAAATATAATGGACAAATATTACTTAACAGTTGATATCAATTGTAGTTTTAAATTACGAACGATGGTCCGTTTGTCTTTACGACCGTGTTTTATACAAGATTATAAGTATTTTTAACAAATAAACAAGTAAATAACCCTTTCTTTATTATACCCCATATACTATTTTTTTTATACAATAAAATTGATATCTTTATTAGTCAGCCTCCAAATTAGAATAAGACTGATATCTTATATATAAAATTCTCTTGTCACGCTACCCAGTTCCTCTGAAACGGTTATATCGATATTTGTAAAATTTTGTATACATTTGGGGTTGGTGCGCACATAACCGTTTATTTTTTACACCCTTAAATATTAAGGGTGAGCAACACAAAATTTTTTAAACAAACTTTTTTTTGTTGAAATATTGTTTTTTTCATTAATTATAATTAAGCGATATTACATAAATATAAAAAAACACGATATGGTTTATTTTTTATATGATTAAATTTAAAGAAGACCACCTCTGAAACGTATTTAACGATTTTAATGAATTTTTGCGTATCCCAATCAACAGCAGTTAACTATTTAGATGTTCTAGCGGGTATATTTTGACGAAAATTCAATTCTGTAATCGTTTATTATTTAATTATAATAAGAAAACACTTTACACACATACACTCATTTACAAATCCATATATAGAGCATCAATTGATTTCCAATCAATTACTAGAAATATACATAATTATTTCCTATTCATATTTTCTGAAAATAATGAAAAGGGCAAGACGAAGTTTGTCGGGTCGGTTAGTAATATATAATAAACAATTTGTACTAACTATGGTGGATTGGTATACGGTGCAGTCAATGCACAAATTACGTTGATTCAAATAAAAATGTTGGCTAATACTAGAGTCATGAGATGAATGAACATCACCTCTCACACATTTTATGTGCAAAAGCAAAACAAAACCACAGTCAGGTCTTAAAGATTAAAATTAACCTTTGAAAAGATAGACATTAAGTCGTACTAAGTCCACTTTGATTAGTACGTGTTTCTCAAGATCCTGGTTATTACAGTGAGCACAAATACGAGATTGCTAAATAATATATAAAGCTCTAGTACGTGTTTAAATATCTAGTGAACAAATCCTTACTGTAATATTAATTTTATGTAACAAATTGCATAAAAATAATATTATTTAATTGAAATTGAATTGTTTTATAATGACATATTACTATTATATCACTGATTGCAGATTCTGTGGTGGTTGGCATGGCTGGGGATAAGACAAGTGACGGACACCTCCACCGAGAACATAGCCAATCATATCTTCCATGTGCTTGAGACCAGATTCAGCAAGGAGATCGCCTCCAGTGTGATTGCTCTGATGGCGGCGAGTCGAGGGGGATTGCGCGAGTCGGAAATGGTGGATCTGATCTCCATTTTACTAGGCAGCAGCAGCGTGTCTTCGGTTCAGTTGTGGCTAAACTTTTGCTGGATAATGGGACCACTACTATTACATACTAAAAGTACCTATTTTATGGATAAGTTACTGTTAAATTTAGCTAAGAGGAAATACGAAAACGAAATCAAAACTGCCAGCCGAACGCTTCGGGATTACTTGGACGGGCAGCCGTCAATCATATCAGACGCGTCGCAGAAGCACTGCTGTCCGAACGTGCGCAAACTGAACCTACTTCCTTTCTACGCTTTTAAAACCGACCCCAAACAGTTTTCCAAGTCCCGGTTCATCACCGATCTTCAGTGGATTCATAATGTGGTCGATTTTTGTGGATGTGTTTCCCTTTTAAAGGATTTGGACTTGATTGAGGAAAAGGAGGAGCACATTAAACTGTTAGACAACCTTTTAAGAACGCACTTTGTGGCCCTTAACTACGACGCCAAGCAATTCTACGCCATTCTTCAGAGCTCGCTGGATGAGAACCGATGGACGAATGACGTCGTTGCGAAGTGGCGCGAGGAACTGAAGCAGTATCATATGATTGGCTTGGAGGAGATTGTCCACGAGCAGAGCGACGAGGAGGCACCAGATGTGAAATACGATTCCATAGTTAATTTAGGGGGCAAGGGCAATTTCGTGGTCTCAATCAGCACTTCGAGCCAGGAGCTCACCGTATGGGATGTTGTGAGGTAAGAATTCACTCCTTTTCATTCCAACTGAGAAATTAGGACTCTTTTAAAGCAAGCTTTGTCTGTGTTTCGTTAATCATTGTTATCCATTCTCTTCTCTATTGGTTCAGTTGATTCAATGGAGGATAGTTAGGAATTTGGATATTATGAGATTATAGAGATAGGAAATACGGGATTGTAAATGAATGAAGAAAGAAAGGAAATAGAAGCATAACCTGACAACAGAAATCATGTCTACATATGCCTCCTGTGAATACGAATAGGTCAAGAGCGCTACCAAATCGATCAGAGAGGCCAGTAATTCACTTTTTGCACTCCCTTATTGAAATGTTTCGATATCAATTTGAGTTTCGTAATTTATCAATTTTTTCACTCGTGAAAACTATGTATTTTTATTTCACTAGTTAAAAAAGAGAGTCATAGCTCCACACGGGTCAATAGTAATATTCTCGTTATATTTTTCCACGAAACTAATTCCACTTTACAAATTGAAATATAGTTTTTAGTAAAAATTTAAATTCAGGGATGGTCCGCTAGAAAATCTAATAACTGCCATTATTTGATTAGTGACATATTTTAGGGATCCTGTCTGAACATTACTTTAAAAACAACAATTTAATTTGAATATCAAATAATCTTTTGGAACTTTTTTTTTTGGTAAACAAATATTCAATTCTGTGAATGAAGGAAATTGGCTATCTATTAGATTCTAAATTCTCGGAAGTTCTCGGAAGTTCTCGAGTTTTTGTATAGGGCCACCTTTTTAACTGCGAAATTAGTATCAAATATATGCGGGACATAATCAGAGAGGGTATAGGACAATTATCTACTAACACATTTTGCTTCTAAGTCAAAATTCATTCGCCATTCTGTTCCTTAAACTGCAAATGTTATTAACCTAGGTCATGTCAAGCGACTGTTGTACAAGTAAATGTTATAACAGCAAAAAGATTTTAAATTATTCTTTCGTGTGTTTTAAGAGGTTTTGCAAAAAAAAGTCCTACTGAGGTGTAAAATCCGTTTTTCAATTCGGATACCCGCCGTGCAGCTCTTATTTTACACTCATTTTAAAACAGCTGATTTTAAACCTTTTTAGTAGAATTAACTTTTTAATGGTGTGAAGCTTTAGTGACTATTAACTTACAACTTAGGTCGGGAGATTTTATGTTGGTTTATTTTAATCATTTGAATTTCAGCTTCATATAGGTCACGTCCACAGCATGAACAATGCTGGCTTAACACAAATTTATTTATTTTATGTATTCAAACAAGCATCGACTTCAATTTTATCTGCATATTCACACATTTTATTGGCAATATAAATTTCATTGAATATTTTATTCTGTATTTACCTATGTTTAATATTCATTTACTGTTTTTAAATCACGAATGTTAAACTTGAAAAAGAATTAAACAATAAAACCTAACTATAAATTTCAATTAAATCATTTTTATTTATTTCTTAAATAGAAATGAAAAAAATTATTTACACAGCGGATTTTATTATTTTTATATTAAATATAAATTCAATTTAATATTCCTGTAATTTTACAAAAGATGCTATTCAAATATACTTCGTGCTTTAAATTTTTCGTTGTACTTTAACATAACTTTGCAATTTTGTTTTGTTTAAATTATTTTGTTACGAAAGTCTTCATACTTGAATGACCTATATTATGGTGCTCCTCTATAATTACATAAAATCGATGAATAATTAAGACTATTAAGGGCAATATGAATTTTAATTAAAATGTGAAACATCGAGGGAAAATTCCCTACATTTTTATGGGAATTTTACAACCAATTCTGAAAATTATATTTGATTGACTTTCATAATAAAATCGTGTCTGTGAGAAACAGATAATTTCACTCGAATCAAATTATCATAATTTTCACATGGTTTATTCATGAAATATATGTACATATATTAAAGAATACTTATTAAATAATATAATGCAGTCACTTAACTTTTAGGTCTCTTACAACTCTTACATAAAATTGAAATTTCGTTGTTCTCGGATTTTCCAATGAAACCTTGACTTAAACAATCATTGATTTCATTGGCCGAATGGTTTATTAAAGCATCGTCATAGAGTTTAATCGACTCTCGCTCGAGTCCTATTCAGATAACATAGATCGTGATCTTTTATATTTCGAAATTTATCACTCGTTTTCACTAACAATCTGTGATTATTATTTGAGTAAATACATTTACAAAAATTACATCCTTGTTCTCAATTATCGAACAATTAAAATTATAAGTTATTATTATTCGACAGACACATAACCCGACCTTTCTGCTAGTACTCAGCTTTTATTGAAAAATGGATACTGAAGAAAACAAAGAAAGAGATGGCCTTTTTATTAGTTGGTGGGTTTCGATGCGGTGGTAAAAACCTGTCAATAGATTGTTCATAATACTAACCACAACTAATGATTTATTGACTTGCAATTCAATTGTTAATTGTGAAAAATTGGCAAATTAATAATTAGGGTATTTAAAAAACTCTGATAAAGACAAAACACTTGATTGGACCTATTTTTAAAAAATTCAATATAAAAATGAAAGCGTTTACAGTAAAACCATATAACGGATCTTATAAGCAACGTTCATGATATTAAGGACCCTAGAGTTTTATAATGCCTAATCTTATTTGCATAAATAACCATTTTATACTGAATATTTTACTCTCTAAGTTTACAAAATTACTTCAGAAAGAGCTATTATATTTATTTATTTTTCCTTTTGTAGGTGCAAAAAGGTGCGAACGTTAAAGAATGTCCCGCAGCCGACGGCACTATGTCCGGTGGGAGATTATGGAGTCGCTGTGCTGTGCGGGAGGGAGATAAAGGTGCTGGATCTGGACGAAGGCTGCTTTAAGGTGACGCTGAAGGGGGTGATGAACCAAAAGATGCCATACTTTGGGCTGCATGACGCCCAGCATTTAGTTTGTCTGTCCCGGAACCGAATGTACGTTAACTTGATGAACTTGGAGTCAGGAGACTGTGTGACGACGTTCAAGGCGGGCGAGGATCGATTCCTGAACTCGCTGCTCGTCTCAGGCGATGGACGGTAAGAAGTTGTCTTTAATTACATAAAATTAATATTTCTTCGGTAAAAGACATCGTCTTTGAAACACTCGCTACGCTCGTGATTTTAAAATACCCTAGTTTTTAATATTACATCTTATCGACCTAAATGTATAAATAACTATTTAATTTAAGAGAATTTAATTAATAATTATGCCATTTCTTCTTGCAGAATTCTGGTTTGTGGCGATGAGACACAGAAACCGTTTCCTCTTCTCGTGTGGCACCTTTCACAGCGCAAATTACTTTACGATTTGAGGATTCCCCACCACGACTTTATCACTTCCCTGTCCGCTATCACGTTCGAGGGATCCTATGTCTGCGTTGTGGCCAAAGAATTAGCTGAACCATCGCCCAATTTCATCGTGGTTTATGACCTCCAAAGTGGGACTCTGTTCAAGAAGTGGAAACCCGCTTGCAATACCGTATCGTTGGCCATTTCTCAAGCCATGACTTGTGTGATTGCCGGACTGGAAGACGCCAGAATCTTAGTTTGGGACTTGGTAACAGGTAAATTTTGGTTTTTCTGATTGTTTATTTAAATATTATTTACTTAGTTATTTTGCACAAGAAAAAAAGAATTTATATCGATTTAATGATATATTTTCATTAGTTTATTAAATGGTTTAGATATAATAAAAATATGAATTGATAAATTTTTATTTGTTCAATATTAACTTCAATCGATTTTAACTTTTGAAGTATTTGTGTTATGCTAAATATTTAAAAATAAATCCGGCTCGAAGGACCAATGTTTGGTTGTCTACTAGCAATAAAGTTAGAAACACTAGAACACTAATAGAGCAGCACGTTTGGGTGTCATTTGTAATTAAATAAAAAAGAGAAGTCATTTCTTAAAATGAAGTTAATAATAATCTGTGTGAATAAGGAAATCATAAGCATAAATGTACGTCTGAAATTACTTTAATAACAAAATTATTTAAACTGCAAAATTTATTAATTGGACCGACAAAATTGGTGTCAGTTAATCGCTGCTTTGCAAACAAGCACAGGTGAAGAAGCTGAACAGTTTGATTATTTTTTATTATTGAAGTGTAATAAAGTGTAATATTATTTTAAACGTACTTAATAGTTATTTATACAACAAGGTCGATAACATAGGGCATTATTAAACACAAGGGTTGTTTTAAGCCACGAGCGTAGCGAGTGCCTTAAAGAAGGTCCGAGTGTTTAATAATGCTTATCGACCGTGTTTTATACAATATTTTATGCATTTTTAAATAAATTAACACAAAAATTAAAAAAAAACATTCGTTGTCTTAAAATCATATTTAAATTTTTTGTCTCCCTCACATTGTTTTGCTTTCCTTTTTTAATTCTAAGAGAAAATGCAGAAAGCAATATCTTGCTTCTCTTTATTTCAGATAGGAATTATTGTCCGTTAATGGATTGTTTTAAATTTAAAAGGAAGGAAAACAGTTGATTTAAAATTAATTTGTACTAAGTTAAATTTAAACCATCCGCGAAAACAGTCAAAAACACACAAACAGACATCCGCAAATACAGTTAAACCCTACATAACAAAACTGACGTACGTATAAATTTGATCGATTTCATTCACGGAGGTCACACATTAATAATAAAGAAGAAAAAAAACATATGTGCTTTAAAGCACTTTTGCTATAATAACGACTTTGACAGAACACATTTGAGTGTCATAATATCAATTTTAAGCTAAAAAAATCCATAAAACATAGTAACATAATTTTATGACTTGATAAAGTCTATGATACTGCATACTTACAGTAAAACTAACGTTTTTAAAGTAACCAGACCTATACTGCACTAGTGTGCAAGACACTTTTATTTTGTAATGTTCTAGGGCTTATAAAATATGGTTATGAACATACACAGTGTGATGAAGGGGAGGACAACCGTTGAACTCTATTCTAAATTTTATATGTAAATAAAACCTATAATTTCCGGGCAAACCGCATTTAATATCATGTTCATAATTGTACAATATTTTATGTGTTTCGGAAAAAAAGAAAGAACAAATAAGTAATTTTAATACATATTATATTTTAATTAACATTTTGATATTTGTCTCTAAATGAATTTAAAAATGAATTGATCCAAAATGCATACAATTAATTAACTGATTATTTAATTTAAATCAAATTTAAAGAGAAAATGTAAAACATTCATCAATTTTCTTTCTTTTACAGGGAATTGTAAATTGAAGTTGTTGGGTCACACAGCACCGGTAACGCTTTTGAAGTTGGATCCTACGGGAAAGATCCTGTTGTCTGGAGATAAGGAGAATCAGGACTTTTCGGTGCGGATTTGGGATTTAAGTTCTGGTAAGTCAATCTTAAAATTTATAATAAAATTACCTAAGCAATAATCCATGTTTGTTCCAGGTTCTCAATTGGCTGTCTACACACCATCACAGAGGATAACGACATGTGAAATAATGTCCGAGGGACGCTTTATCATATTAGCATTGGAGAATCGGAAGCAATTGATCACGTTGGAGTTGAAGAAGTTGAATGCGAAGAAGTTGGACAATGTGGAGACTGTAGCTTATGGAAGGGCGGAGAATGAGGGCAAGGAGTTTGAAATTGTGTCAAAGTAAATTGCGAAAAAAGGAGGAGAAAAAACAAATTAAAACGCCACGACATAGATTAGCTTTTTTGATTAAAATTACTATTAATAGGTACTTGAAATTTAGCACAACAATTAATTACTACCCCGTCTCTCTCTATCTCCATTGATCCCGGACGAATTCGGACTTATGCTCAAATAATGTAAGAGACAAAAACAAGTGCATAAAACAATTGGCGTATAAACAATTTGTCGAAATTAATTCGTTAATTAAAAAATACTCTGCTCGTGTTAGTTATCCGAATTAATTGAAAAAGGAAAACAATTAGCATTTAATTAGGTGTACCGTTGTTTGAACGATTTGTGAAGGGGGAACATGAGAATAAACCAAAATCATTGCCAAAGTCATGATTAAAGTAATATAATATTAATTAATCCGAAGAAATACAATTAAAATTAATGGATAAAATAGTTCTACCTGAAACACAGGCACACAAGGAGCAACAGTTTTACTATCTTAACACTACCAATTTTTCAGAAATGTACTTAAAATAGAAACAGTAAAATTCTTTAAAAAGGAAAAAAGAGGATCAGGTAAAAAATTGGTAATAATTTGTTTAATTTTCTTTTTTTTTTAACTTTTTCAACTGGTTTTTTTATTGGAAAATTTTCAAAATTCTAAACTTTGTATAGAGCAACGGCTCTTAATAAAGAGGTATGGAAGATTTTTATTAATCGTCATCATCCCAAATACATGGATTTAGGGGAAATACGTACAAAATGATATAAGGGGTATTTTGCGATTTTTGTGTTTTTTTAGCTCGCCTCTGATTGGGTTATCATGAGACCCAAATGTCATTCGCTTATCTGCTAAAATGTATACGCATTCATTCCATGCGTCAAAGTGTCACGATCCTCATTAGTTTATCTAAAGTAACGATTTTTTGTTTACATTCAGTTTAATTGAGTTCTTCGCTAATATACATTTTATCCCTTAAGGATTCATTGTTGTCTTAAAATAAGATTTTCCAAAAATAGAATCATATTAATATTTTTCTTTAATATTTTTTTACCAAAAAGACAAGCAGAAAATGAAATACCTGTCGTTTTGCCTATTAGTGCTATTTATTTAATTTAGCGGTACATATTTTGTACATAGCTAAAATGCCCAGAAATTATCAGCACTCAACCCATCGTCAGTCGAGTATCGAAGCCGAAATTTACCTAATACTTCTCATTATAATGAAGAGAATTGTTATCGTAAAAATTTTACCGATCTTTTACAAGATCTAGACCCGGAGAAGGTTGATAAATTGTTTGCGTTGGGGTCATAATTCTTGAACTTGCGTTCTTAGACGCACAAAATGTTTTATTTGCGAAATTATGCCAATATCTACATCGTGTAATTTTGTTCATAACGTATGGACACGGATTATTGTCGATTTCTGTTTAAAGCTGTTTAATTTTTTTCTGCTCATTTACAACAATAGGATATAAATTTTAACAAATAGATAGCCAAACTCCAAACATAATATGATGTTGTTGTCGGCTACCCATAAAGAGTTATGATCCAAAAACTTCATGCCATTATGTATATACTTCCCCTAAACACATTGCTTTTATTTATGTGGGTGTATTTACATAAAAAAGGGATGCTTATAATTTTTGACAGTTGAGATGATGACGTACACAATAACAATAATTTGCCTGACTTCTTTTGTTAAGGGGCTTTGCTATAGTGATAATTTAAGGAAAATTCATTATAATTATAAAAGAGAGGATCTGGTTAAAGAAATATCTAATAATTTGTTACAAAATTCTGTTTTTAGTTTTTAAAATGGGTTTTATTTGAAATTCTAAACATTGTATAGAGATAGTTAAAGAATTTTTCTTTATAATTTTACGATAAAAGGCGCACAAAGTGTGACATAATCTAGCTTTAATTTATAAATAGTTTTTTAAAACTGTATTTAGTTTTAGTACTTTTTTCTTTTTAGATTTTGAAAAGTGTTTAATTATACAACAAGAACTATAAAACACTAAATGGAACTGTAATTTCAAAGCCGTAAAAGAGGTTTTCACACACTAATATGATGTAAAAATAGTTGGACAATTGATGTTGTTTATGCAGTAATCTTAAAGAGAAATAAAAAAGAGGAAAAAATCTAGGGTTTAGAGACAAAAGAAAAGGAATCCACTTTCTAAATGTTAATTTTTAAGTTATATAAATAATTTCGCAATATATTTAATTAAAATAATATTATGAGAAACCATTATGACATCAGGCATTTACTCACTGGTGAGGCGAAGGCTGGTCCTTTATTCACACAACATAAGTCACACACTAAACACACATACACACACTCTCAACAAGATAACAAGTCTTTTAACCAATTATTATACTACAATTATAGATATTTATAAATACAAAAACCAACTAATAGATGAGATGATGCACACAAGAACCGTTACTGTTCGAGCTGAATTTACTGTTTTTGAAATGAATGTCTTTAAACATAACTATAATTATTATTACTATAAATATTATAAATATAAATGTGGTCAAATGAGCTATACAACAATTATTTTAAGAAATTATTAATTAAATTATTTTAACAATTATAAAGTGTGTTTTTATGTATCATATCCATATATTTTGTTAATGGTTATTCCAATAAGGACTAGTAATCAACTTAAATAAAGGTATAGTATTTTTTTTAAATATTAATTAAAACTTTTGGTTTAAACCCAAACTATCAAATGACCCCATAAATTGAAAGATTTCCTTAGATGGAGTCGACCGGTGAATTTTATGGTTTTTATCCAATTTTTATGGATAAACTAATTTTGGGTCTTAATTTAATAAATTTCCTTTTAAGAAAATGGGGATGATCACAATCAACGGGGTTTGACATTTCATTGATTAATTTTGCACTTTATCGTATCGGAAGGATAGCTTTTCAATATCGATTTAGTTTCATAATGTGTCATTTTTTCGCACTAGTGAAAATTTTGAGACATAAAATGTACAATTTGTAATCCAGGCTGATATAACGGTCAAACAAATTTTTTTAGTGCAAAAAGTGGTATGTTCTGGAATGGTGTAAAACCTGTTTCTGAACTCGGGAAATATGAAAAACTTGTCTAACGAATCGTATTTTACACTTATTTCCTCTTTAAAAAACGACTAATTTTACACATTTACAGCACAAATAACTATTCAGTGTATTATTAAATAAATTTATAGGTTCCAGACCGGTTGTAATTGGATCCATTCCATCCGCCCATTTTGAAAAGACCCGTTCATGATTCTATATTGTTAAGTACTGAAATATCATTTTATTGTGTAACCAAATTGTGTAAAAGTTTTATGTGATACAAGGTTTAAAAGATTTCTATTTTTAACGAGGAACCAAGAAAGACAAATCGAGCCAAAGACATATTCCCTATCTTCTCCAAGAAAAAAAAATTGGATTTTATACCCGAGAAAACCCTATTTTTTAAATCCTGTTAAAATACATTAAAAAAAATATTCGACTTAATTTCGGTTCCATGATACAGGATCAACAAAATATGCAGTTTATAGTTAAAAATTGGCCCCTACATTTTGACATTGAACCAAAATTGTTTTTGGATATGGGAGTGATCGAAAACTTCTCTTTTCGACATCGATTTGAGTTTTATAATCCACTACATTATCGCTCTAGTAACAGCCATGAAATTTTATTTCAATAATGAAAAAAGTCATAATTTGAAAACAAATTTGCCTAAATGTCAAAATTCAGATGTCATTTATACCGAAAAATTGCACTTTTTCAGGCTGTTGCTCACGGAGATGGTTTTTCGTACATTTTAAGCGGATTGCTCGGGTTTATATTGTGTGTTTCCATCTCATTTTAAACCCTAGTAGCACGGATAATTATTGTAAATTATGATATTTTTTCACTAGTGCCAAAAAGTAGCACTAATTGTCATTTGTGAAAAAGTAAAATATTACGAAACTCAAATCAATATTAAAATGTTTACTTTTCGATTCAAAAACAATTTTTTAGAACAATTTTTTTACTAAAAAGAAAACAACCTTAAATTATAGGTACTATATTTAACTGTTTTATGTATTAGAAGTATAGTAATACTAATAATAAAGAAGATTGCATAATGAGAACAAAAAATAATAAACTGTTATAAACAGAAATTATTTTTAAATACCCAAATAAAATTTATATTTAGAAATAAATTTTAGAATATCTACGTAATATTTACGTTTAAAGAGTAGGTATATACAAATTTAAAGATATAGTCGAGTCGTCAGACGAGTTGTCAGTCTGCGGTTCGCCAAAGGAGCGGAGAAACGAGCACACAGCCACCGTCGTCGTGTTCTTCGCTGCTCCTGTTGAATCTCGCGCGGTGAGAGGAGCAGAGAAGCGCAACACATATCTGTAGATAGAAATAAGACATCATCTGTGTGGAAAAGCGGAGGAAAGTGGAAGAGGCGGAGAGGAGCGGGAAAAGGAGGAAAAGTAGTCATCTATTGTGTGTGGAAAGAAGAAGGAAAGCATAGCAAAGGCAGCGCAGGGTGTTTTGTTGCACAGAAAGAAAAAGAAGGGCTGCAAAAAGTGGTCGAGAGAAATCGCGCTGGACCAAAAAACGGGGAAATTATGTGAATTTATTGGTGGCTTGGGCGATTGATAAACCAGTGCAAAAATACGTGAAACTATTGCAAAACTGTTTTCGGACTTGGTGAGAGGCAGAAGACGAAAACGCAACTTGTGACAGAGCGAAAACCATGAAAAAGTGGCTCTACGTTCTTTTGCTCGCAGCCATATTGGTTGAAAGGGGTGAGATTCCAGTTTTTTTCCCTTCTTCACCCGATTTCAAACCAATTGAAAATTACGTCTCGCTGTTAGTGGCTGTTTTTGTTTGGCTCAGGCTATTAGCGATTGAATAGAGCCAGTTAAACAGTGCGACGAAAAAGCGGGAGTGTATTTTTAGAATGATACAATAATTGTCCCAAAAAATTGATGGCTTTTATTAGGTGAAAGTGAGATGAGATGATTGCTTGATTAAACTGTGTGATTCCGTAGCTTTCTCTGTGCCTGCTGCTGCTGCCGTGACAGAGTCGTCAGACGACGACTACGACGACGGAGATGAGGATGACGACTCCTCGGAAGCGGACGACGACGGAAGAGTGTACAAAAACCCGAGGAATTCACCCTCCAGCGAGTGCCCCAGGGACGAGGAACAGGCCACTCTGCTCGGACAGAAATGCCTCCGAAAGTGCTCCTCCGACGAGGACTGCAAGAGCAAAAAGAAAAAGTGCTTGTGTGATGGCGCTTGTGGAATGTCATGCATTAAACCAGGTACCAAACTATTTTATCTCGATAGTGGTATATATTGTGCTATGTTATTAGTATTATATGTTTTATTTAAAAAACAATATGTACAATTTAATTGTAATCGGTTTATATTGTACATAGTTTCTAGAGTATTATTTAATATAAAAAATATGGTTTTTTTTTATGAAAAATGCTGAGAATTAAAACCAAAATTTCTTTGATTTATGATTTCAATTCCATATCGAAAAGAAAATATATACATTGAATGAGTTTCGTTAAAAAACTAGCACTTGAAAAACTCATAAACTTGCCTATCTATAGGTAATTCACATTCGCCTCATTAAAACAGGCTGATTTTAAACCTTTGTAGTACAAACTACTAATTAAAAAAATAGACTCTTCAAATTAATAATTATTGTTGTACTGATTGCAATAAAACTATTTCAAAATAAATTGTTTGCAAATCCGTATGTGGAGTGCCTCATTTTTTATCAATATCAGTACGTTAAATTCTTGAAAAACAAAAGACTTCTTATTTCACATATGTATTGATTTATTTTTAATACGAAACATTATTTATTAACTTGTTATGTTCTAATAGCTTCCACCAACTTTTAAGCAAAATTTATCGATTAATCCTAAAAGCTGGAACTGAAATGACTTCAAATGTGTTAAATACGAATTGCTTGTATTTATTAATTTTTGAGTATATTTACACATTTGAGCCGAATTTTTACATGTAAAAATCGTCAATCTTCTTATTTTGAAACAGTCTCACTTTGGTCCGTTTTGAATTACCAAACTGTCAAATCTATAGGAAACATTACTAACAAGGTGGCTTTGAATTTTTATTTCAAGATAAATTTTGAAGAAAAGTAGCAATGAATTATAAAGTTTTTTATTGTGATTTGCATTTAGTGATTGCAAAACAAGCTGTATGTTAGTTGTGTGAACTGTCTTTTTTAATATTCGTAATTTTTTTCCACTCCTTCGTCGTGCAAATAAAGAATTACTTCACACATTCCTAACATATTTAACTATCTTATTTATCTAATTAAATAGATACTACTATTTTGCGAATCATTATTATTTTTAAAATAACTAAAAATTAAAGGATACCATGTTGTTTGAACTAATTATGTTGTACTAATTTTTCATAATGTTGAAGGTTGGGTGCCATTTTCTCCTTTAAATTGCTCAATTAATTAATCTAGGCCTTGTCATGTTATAACGGCATATATTTTTGAAAAAAGTTGTTTATATTGTAAAACTTTGATTACGTAAAACCAATTGGTTAGACCCAAACCGAAAACGGTTGTTGTTACACTCTTTAATTTGAATAAATCTCTTATTTTTCAGACCGTGAGTGTGTGGAACTACCAAAACCGGAACTAGGAGATGTGGCGTATTCCAGTCGATTGTTCGGCTCCAGGGCTACGTACACGTGTCCTCATGGATATCATGTGGTCGGATTACAAAGCCGACTTTGCTTGGCCGACGGAAACTGGGCCGGAACAGAGCCAGCCTGCAAACAAAACAGTTAATCCAATGATGATTTTTGTCCCAATTTCATACTAAAATAATGAATAATTCCAGTTTATTGTTTGACTCCGCCAACTATTGATCACGCCAGGCACTCGGCCCTGCCAGAACAGGCGACCTTCGATCTGGATTCCACGGTCCAGTACCATTGTCATACTGGTTACGTGACGAACGGATTCAACAGAGCCAAGTGCCTCGCCATCGACGGCCAGGCCAGTTGGTACGGTCCAGACATCTCCTGTGAACGTAAGTCTATACTTTAAGGAAATTGGTTTAATGTACTTCTTATTAAAACGAATATTAGAAATTTTATGTCAAAATTATTCAAAAGCCATTTTATATTAAATAATGGAAAAACTTTTTTCCGTTAATTTTTGTGTAGGAAATAAACTCGTAATATGAAAAAAGGATAATATTTTAACAGAAGTTAAATGTTTAAGCATTTCAACGCATTTTGTATTTAAACTAATTGCTGTCATAATTTACCTTTATGAATATTTTTTTAAAATTGGTTGTTTTTTTAATTGAAGTAGATTATACTTCACTCGACTGCCTTCTCGGAGGGCATGCGTTCGAATCCTGAGCGGGTACTTCTTCAACCAGTCTATTATAAGTGTTCAAGATAATTCGGAAATAGTTATTTGTGCTACAAGGGTGTAAGGTCAACTGTTTTTAACGAGTGAAACGAGTGAGAAACATTCGAGCCGAAGGCGAATGTTTTATCGTTTCCGAGTTACAGAAACAGCTGACTTTACACCCTACCAAGACATAACGCACTCCACTCATGAGCACTGAAATTTGTAATACACACATTAAATATCATTATTTACAAGGAAAATTTAAAAATTTATATGTTTCACAAATGTTTCAAGTGAAATCTTGAATTGTATGGAGGGGTAGGCACTAACGTTATTTAAACGTTTTTTAGAAAAAAAATGTGTAATTAATCTTTATAAAACAAAATCTAAAATAAAATATAGAAAAGCATTATATACTCTGAATTTACAAATTAAAATATATTTATCATCCCCAAATTTAATTCTTGGATTGAAATTTGTTATTTTCTTATAATTACCGTTTACGATTTGAATTCAAACTAATATAGTTTGTTTCCTAGGAAGGAAATTAGGTTATAAGGAAAAGTGTAACTTGGTAACAAGGTCCAGTAAACGAGTTCAAACTTACTATTATTACTATTATTTACATTATAAATGGTAAATAAATATCATTAAATTAGACGTATCAATTCTAGAAGAAGGACGTTTGACTTTATCTTTAATAATAAATAAAAGGGTTCCAGGAATTTTAATTATTTATTTTTAATTGGTCTATTATAATGATTTCAATACACAATAATAAGATTGATTTGTTTTCTTTGCAGCCCGTTCATGTGGTCAGCCGCAGGATCCAGGAAACGGCTACCATGCGGGAGAGTGTTACACGTTCGGGTGTCGGATCACATATCACTGTGGCGAGGGGTACGAGTTGGTGGGAAAACAGGAGCGCTTCTGCCAAGCAGACGGCTCCTGGACTCCAAAGGAGACGCCCACCTGTGTTTGTAAGTATCCCACTCCTTCTTCTACGCTTAATCTTTCAATAATCTCATCTTGATTCTTGATCTGATGCTTCTTTTTTTACTTCTTTATTTTTTCCATGTCACTCACTACTCACTGAAAAATCTCTATCTCTCACTCACTTTCTGCAGTATCTGTTGTTGAAGTATAATTTCGCATAAAATTGCCCACACAAGCAATCTCGTATAATCGCAAGCTTAGAGAATGTGTTACAGTTGCATTTTAAAGACCATTTAATCTGTATAATTAACTACCAAAATGTTCTAATTATTATATATATTATAAAACAAAAAAAATATATACTGTTTCCGCAAAACAAATTACGGACTTTCACTTCCTCCTTTTCCTCCCAAATGCTTCGCGTCTCTTTCCAATTTTCCCCCGTGTGTGTCTGTTTGTTCGTTGATGGCTTCCACAACCCAGATCCTTCGCTGTGCTACCTGTTACCACAATGTAGTAAGATGAGTTAACCACTTTTAGAACTGTTTTCGATGGCGAAGTGTTTCTCTTTCAAAGGGCGCATTGAAAAGTTTCCATGTTAGTGTTCCAGTTTTCGTTTCTGTTTTGTAATGGCAAAATAAATAAGCACTTTTATTAGAATACTACACAAGTTTTAATTAAATACAAGGAAATGTTGAGAGAAGTTTTATGCATAGTTAATTACTTTTATCAAATTAAGGTTTTGCAGATCATCATTCATATGAATTATTGAATTAATAGACTTTAACATTTATTCTGTTAATGTCGTATAATTTTTTAATAATGTAATCTTAATACTAAATACATATCCATATTTTCTTTACTAATTTAAAAAATGTATGACTTATGAGGTATGTTTCAAAAGTAAGGTGATTTTTCGAAAAAAAAGGTTTAACGTAAAATTTTGTGTCTAAAATGAAACTAAGTACTTCTACTAACAGCAATATACATCGTTAAGTATTGAGTTATATATTTAACGATACCAATGTTGTCTAGCTGCCACAGTTTTACAAAGAGCTCACGATCATAAGTCACAGGCAATAAAACTGTCATAGGAAATTGGCAAGAGCAACAAAAAGCAATTACAGAAAAGACGAGTAATTTTTGGCCAACCGAAACCGCAAGACCTTTATTTGAAGCCAGCGCTTTTAAAATCCCAGCAGTCATAAGCCATGTTAAATATTGTTTTTAAAAAGCAGTCACTTTCATAATAGTCAATTGCTGAAATATGAACCAGAGCCAGCCCTTTACATTCATGAGACGCCTGGTGCTTTGAAACAACACAAATAACGAGTGCAAATAGACGATCCGAGTGTAGTTACGAACAGTCCAGAGCCCTTCCAAGAGATTACGCGATCAGTGTGTGATGTAACCGATGACACTCGTTATAAGTAGCTCAAACCAATAGAAGAACGTTACCTCAGTCGTCTCCAGCTTCCAACCTGTTAGTTGATCGAATCTCTTGTTACAAAGTTTGTTAAGTAAATCTTGGCTTACAATTTTTTTTTTGAAAAATAAATATTTCATCGTTTGGAAAACTCAGAAAACATTAAATAACATCGCCAAATCATATTAATTGAAATTAAAAAATGTGTATAAAATATAAATGGTACAAGCCTGGCTCCTATCCACACCTGTACAACAAAATATCACTGAAATTATGAGTGTTTCGAAAAATCTGTTTTTTATTTGAAGAAATATCAAAGAATAAGTGTCACTCAGTGAGCCTTGAAAGGCGTTAGTGATGATCGTGATTTGTTTTTATGTTCGGTGGGTAACTCAGGATTATTATCTTATTCTTCTCTATCTTAATATTTCAATTAATTGGGATTTTTTATTTGTAATGAAGTACGTTTCGTCATAACCATATTAATTTTTATTGCTCTACGATTTTTAGGTGTTACAAGCTCTTTAGTTGGAATGGAAGATTCTTTGCTCCATTTTTTCATAACGTTGTAATGTAAAATTAAAAACGTATAACAGTTTTAATTCTCAAAAAAACTAAATATGCTATGAACTTGAAAATGTGAAATATATTATAGAGAAACACATAATATGTACCATTTATAATTGAATTCGCGAAATTTAAAAAAAGTCACCTTACTTTTTGTACATACCTCGTCTATGTTATTTCATTTTTGGAAAAATAACAATAAGAGTTCGATGTTTTTCATTATATCAGGTAAAGATAAGCAAAAGCTAAAATTAAATTAAAAAAGCTTATTTATATTGCGTCTTTTTTCAAGAGTTTTGTCAAATGATCTTTTAATTTTAATGGTTTAGTTTCTAACTATTTAAATCTCATTTCACAACTTTTCAACACGCCCCTCTAAAATCGTTCTACTAATAAATCGATTAATAATAATAATGACTTTCGAATGGATTTGTTGATTAGTGGTAACTGCTGTCCAATGCCCAGCACCAGAAAATCCCAAAAACGGTAAAGCGATCTATACAAGTTGTTCATATAATTCTGTTGTTAGCTACGAATGTCGCTACGGATACACTTTAGTCGGTGAGAGCTCCCGTCGCTGTGGCGCTGATAAGAAGTGGAGTGGCCAGCTGCCTTCATGCAAAGGTAATCTCTCCATCCCTACCTATCCCGTTAAATTATTTCTACCCAGGTGTTATTAATTTGATGATGAATTCCCTTACTTATCATATTTCAAAATGATCAATTTAATGGTAGCACATTACAGAATAAAATAGGAGTACCATGGTCATTTGTGACGTCACCTGGTGTCAATTCTCAAGTAAACAAAGAGTGCACGCACATTTTTAGTTTGATATACATATATTTCAAATTCTTTAGAATTATCGTTAAATACTGAATAAATGATTAAGGGTGTTTCATATTTGAAAATTAAATGTTCAATATTGTATTCCAAATTAGTTTCTAAAACAAGTACTACCATATTTGGTCTTTCTAAAACTTTGTTTTGGTATTTAAAGAATTTTATATCACAACCCGTTGATTGAGGTTGAGACCCTTCATGTTATTTACAGGAATTGAATGGGAATTCTGTATTTATTTATTGTATTTTTGACACAACTAAACAATGGGCAAAATAACCTTTTTAGCTATTTAAAATATTTTTTCACTACTGTTTTGAATAACGATTTGAGTTTCATAATTTATCACTTTTTTCACTACGAAGTTTTTTTTTCTAGTGATAAAAAAAAGTCATAATCTAATTAAAAATGTTGCGTCAATATTAAAATTAAGATGTGTTTTATGTACTGAATTGCATATTTCTTTTATCCGAACACAAAATGCTATAATGCTATAATAGTTATTTATACAACAAGGTCGATACGATAAGTCATTATTAAACACAAGGGTTGTTTTAAGCCACGAGTGTCGTAAAGAAGGCCCGAGTGTTTAATAATGTTTATCGACCGTGTTTTATACAACATTTTATGCATTTTTAAATGGATTATCACAAAAATTAAAAAAGAACATTCGTTTTCTTAAAATGAAATGTAAAATTTTTAAAAAATTTTTGGCTCCCTCACATTGTTTTTCTTTACTTTTCTTATTTCATGGGAAAATGGAGAAAGCTTTATTTTGTTTATCTTACTCGCACATAGGAAATATAAAGTTGATCTTTAAATTAATACATTAACTTTAAATTGTTGCAATCCGTGATGTTCTGTTTGAAAGAAAAAAATCGATATGTGCATCTCTTTTACAATGTTTTATTTAGATGTAAATACTCCAATTTGTTGTGAAATCATCCACAGATACAGTTAAACTATACACAATAAAACTGACATTCATATAAATTTGTTGGATTTCAATCACGGAAGTCACACATTAGTAATAAAGAAAAAGTACTTGTGTTAAAAAAACGTCATTGACAGGACAAATTTTAGTGTCATAATATTAATTTTATGCGACAAAAATGCATAAAAGCATTTCTATTTTAAATCAGTCTGCAGAAAATTAGATCGTGCTCGGGTAAACGATAAAAAACCAAAAACCAAATTTCACACTTGTTTCTTTGTTAACGCCCGATTTTCAGTCCTAGACGCATTAACAATTATTTTATTATTAAATATAACGATTCCCACACAAATTTCGTGTGATTTTCTAAAATGAGTTGGCACCGTGTGACGTCACAAGTAAGCGTTCTCTACGGGAATGAACTACCTTTATGTCAGTATACCATTTACCATTTTTAATCGATTCTTTTCCAGAGATAAACTGCGCGCATCCGGGAGTGCTTTACAACGGCTGGCTGGAGAACACGGAAGGGGGCTACGGCCTCGGTGCAAGTATAATCTTTCGCTGTCAGGCTGGCATGTTGCTTTATGGTCATTCCTCTACCGTATGTCAAATCGATGGCAAATGGCGATACCCCGTTCCGCAATGTCTAGCTCCGTGTGTCGTGCCCACAATTTCCCAGGGCATTGTCATACCCATTGAGGGGGAATTTGATTACAACACGACCACCGTGGCCCCGCCAGGACTCGCCACCGTATCCAAGGTACAACACGTCCAACATGGTACAACACTGGAAATTGTCTGCGATGAACATTACGAGTTTCCGCTAGCCTCCCTCACTCCCCCGACATGTAACAATGGAACGTGGAGTGTCATTCCCAGATGTGTACCAGCGAGGTGAGTTGCAATTTTACTTTTTAATTAATATTCAAGAATGGCTCAATGTGAATAATTTTGAATATTGTGGTGCGTTTTCAAGTAGTTTTTTTTTATTATTGTACTTTGAATTTAGACATATTTTTGTGATATTTCATTTTACGATATTTAATGGTTATTTTAATTATCTTCGAAAGGTTACATAAAATCGCGTTTATAAATTTAAAAAATATATATTTCATTTCGCTTTCTAGTATTTAACATCCAAAGATCCAATAAGATAATTTAGAATTATATTGTATTTCGGAATTTGATAAGCTATCAATTATTACCTTATACGCGATTTAATTTCTGAATTCTAATAAATATTTAGAACTTAGATATTCTTATGAATACATGGTATTTTTTGCCCATTCTCTACACGTTTTAACCCTATCCATTCGACTGCTTTCGTTTTTGAGGTCGTTTAGACTGATGCCACAGAAGGACAGAGTCCTGTCAGCTGATTGTCGCTCCTTGTTTAGCGAGCTGGTCCGCCTTTTGGTTCCCGAAATGCAGTACAGGCCTATTCTATTTTTGCTGCCTAAGTCGTTATGCTTCGTTAGGCATTCACAGACCAATTTAGATTTGATCTAAACTGATGCCTTCAGTGCAGATAGACTGTCCGTCATTGTGGCTAAGTCAACGTTCTCGTATCCTCTGTACAACTTTGTTTGAGCACTTTTATCAATGGCTAGCAGCTTGTTTCCAGAACTTGGAAGAGGGTGAATTATTTCTGATTCATAATGGAAGTATTAAAAAATCGGTTGAACTCGACCCATTACATATTATTGCGTACTGCTAATCACCAGAAGCATTTCTATGATTTATTAATAATAGAAACAAAAATCAATTTGAATGGATGTTTAAAAATAGTTACGAATAAGTAAAAATTTCTTAGTTCAGATTATCAAGTAAATTGTAATATTTAAGGGTTTTTAATATTAATTATGAAAGTGTGTTTTTTCTAGAGTAGTTAATTTTTATGCAAAAGAATATTACATATTTTAATACTTTATTAAATTTAAAACTGAAAACTTATAAAAAATTTACAATTTATGTTTAAAAAGTAATTTTCTTTACTTGTTGAACAGATGCAAATCCATGCCCAAATATCCAAAGAACGGAATGGTAATTGCTCCCAAAACGGAACATGGAATGAAGGCGAGATTTAAGTGCAAGGATGGCTTTAATTTAACCGGTCCAGGAGGAAGAGAAATTACGGATCCAAATGAATTTGTTTTGACTTGTTCTTTTGGAAACTGGACGGGAGATACTCCATATTGTCAAGAAGTATACTGTTCTTTTCCAGGCTACATATCACATGGAAAAGTGTTTTTAGTTGGAAACATGGGTTTATATGACTATAGACCGTATGTAAAGAAGGTGAGAGTTTTAAGAAGTGAATCTTATAATAAAATTATAACTAAAATGTTTAATTTCAGATTGTAAATAATAAGCAGATTATGTATGAATGTGATAAGGGATATGTTCTTGATAATGGACCTCCCGGAGCTACTTGCATTGGAGGCTTGTGGAGACCGACAGAATTGCCTCAGTAAGTTCTATTATAAAGTTTGGTTATTGATAAATTGAACACAGAACCAATACGGCGATTGTAATAAAGCCGATATACATAATAAGTTATGCCGATTATTGTTGTTGTTATACGTCATCCCCCTTTTGTCAAAATTTGTTTTGATTAAAGACAAGTGAGTTAGATTCAAGAAAATTATTTTGAAACGCGAATGCTAAAAGACTCTTAAAGTAATTAAGTACGTAGAATTAGTATCTAAAATAATATTATTGTGTGTCGAAATGTGGAAATATTCGCAAAAAATCTAAAGGCGTTAGTTTCTTTTTTGTTCATAAAAACTAAGGGAATGGTGTAATTTTTTAAAGTAAAGAGTATGTAGTAGTCAACAAAATATACGTAATGATTTTATTATTATGTAAAATACATATTTTATGGTTTTCGCAATCGTCATCAACATGACAGAGGAAAAATTTGTGCTACCGGAATTTTTTTGTTTGAGAGTTCTCTCTCAAATGGTGATGTTCATAAAAAGTAATTAATTTATTACGACACACTAGGGTAATATTGATCTGTGCACTTTTAAGAAATCCTCGATGATATACGTATTAGATGTAGAAGCCAATTGATTGGATGATGTTTTATTCCTGAACTAGTAGTTTTTGAAGAACATTAGTGTAAGTAGTATATGAAGATCGATAATACAGACAAAATAGACTCAATATTTGACACCGCACTCTAGGGCAGTATATGTCGCATCAAAAGACAGGTTTATGAAATATGAGGACTTAGTAAATAATTACCAAAAGAAATGAGTAGCTTTTTAAGAACCTCTTCTATATTTTTTAAATTATACAAACATATTATGATAATATTATTATTGAAAATTTTTAAAATTCTCTTCTTGTAACTCCAAAAAAAGGCTGAAGTGGTTATTGTTGTAATACATTTGTTCTCATTTTAGATGTTTACTGGGCCAACATCCCCGTTTGAGGTGGAATAGAAGACGTCGATCTGCACCAAGCAGTCTCAATTTCAAGAAACAAATTAAAGAATTCAAAAGTTATCTTAACAAAATTGCGGACAATGATTTGAAGGGTATTCCAAACAGCTACGACGACGGAGAGATGGACAAATATTATTTGAGTTCAAATGACTTTATAATGCATCGTCCAGGACGAGGTAAAAGGGATATAAGTGAAATGGAAAAGGCATACATGAAATACTACCAGAAAATCAAGGAAAAATATCGAAATTATGTGAAGAATTTATTAGGATTTCGTTTAGAGAACAACAGACCAGAAGAAATGTCCAGAAACCATTTGGACCGATTGAGGACCGCTTCGAAACAGGATTACAATGAAAATTCGGGAAATATTAATTCTTTTTACACAGACAGGGATTCTTATCAAGGCTTAGAAGAGAACACAGAACAAAGAAGCTCGGCACCTATTAGAAGTCCAATATCTATGCCAAACATCAATGAGAGAGTCAGTACCAATAAAGCTACGAAGAAGCTGGGAAATGGATATGAGCAGAATTACGAATATTTGGAACCTTATTACACAGAAGCTCAAAACAACTATGAGCATAAATACAGACAGCAGAAGAGCACAAAACCCCCAGATTTAGCCGACATTATAGCCCAATTGAAAAGCCAAACAGTGAGGAAAAGGCGACGAAGAGATACTGAACCAGAATCCTCTAATCCACAGATCGATGACTTGGCAAATGGGAACGGAAATAGAAAGGCCAGAACAAAGATTCCGTGTGAAGTAAGAATTTATTCTTAAATTTGAAATTATGTTATGCATTTTGGTTAAATATTAATTATATGTATATAACTAGGTTTAAAAAGCACTCTGGTATTTTTTAAATGCCCGTGTGTTTAATTTTGCTTTATCGATCGTGTTTTATACCATACTTTATGCATTTTAAAGTAGTTAACCCAAATCTCTTATAAAAAAAATTTCGTTTTTTTGTTATTTTTTATCATAGAGATGTCTTTTGTATCTTGTTTACATAAAGGAAGCTATATTTTGTTCAAAAAGTTGTTGTTTATTTGCAGAATCAAATGTTTGAAAGAGAAATCATACACATAGTAAAATATGCCCTTTTATGTCATCACATAATACCAAGAATTAGATTAACGTTTTTCATTAAATATTTGGTGTTTTTACCGGTTCACAACGAAACTGACCAACTGATCTCTCTTTCAAACAAGTCATTGAGCGAAACGATAACGACTATTCAGAAAACAGAAAAGAGGTAATACACATGTATTGCCAATGCACATATATATAATTTATGAGATATTTATCATCTCGATCATCATTTAATTGTAGGGAAAAACCAAATATAATAATTGGTTTTGTGACAAAGAAACATACAATTTTTAAATAAATAAAAAAAGGCTCACGCGGGAGAAGAAACAGAGCATTGTTTTGTTTAAATTTCATCATATTAGTTGTGTCCCATATAAAAAAGATAAAACCCCTTCCTATCGTTTCTTCTTTTGGTCCGTTCTTTTAAAATTTCATAGTCCAAATCATAATCAGTAACCAACTTGTTTCATTTACAGAATTGACAATTTGTATACATTTGTTTACAAAAAATGTCATCTAAAAAGGTCATTTGATTTTCAAATCGAAATTGTGTCCTTAAGGCAGTTATCAAATTTTCTAGTAAACCGTCTTTTTGTGTTAATTCGTTTAAAAATGCATAAAGTCTTGTATAAAATATTGTCGATAACTACTTATTAAATACACTTAACATTTCTAAAACATTATTTTAGAAGATCGTAATAAAAAAATACCTTACTTGCTGTGCTAGTTGTGTAAATAACTATAATACAGAAATCATTTTAGGCTTTGGTGCGAGAATCATATTTATCATTTGAAATTGTCCGTGAAGGAAAGAACAAAGAGGAAGAATTTAGTGCTGGAACTATTGTAAAGGTCTCTTGTCCCAGTGAATTATTCTTGAACCTTCCAAATCCCAATGGAACAGCAAAGTGTGTCCGAGGCCGTTGGAAGCCGATGAAACCAGCTTGTTTAACAGAACCTTGTGAGAATTTTTTTGGTAATATTTTAAAACTATATATATTAAAATAATATTTTTTCAGTTAAAAAGCCTTGTGTCGTCCCAGCTGTCAACCATGGAAAGTACCATGCCTTCTCAGCTGATCCTATAACTCATAGTAAATCCACGTCTATTCATCTCAACAATTATGACACAGTTCAAAGTGGGGAATTGATCGCATTCCAATGTGAAAGTGGATTTAATGTCCAGGTAAGTCTTACTTGGCTTTTGAATTATCCATATTTTTTTCGAGAATTAAAATATTTGAATTATTTCAGGGTCATGCAAATATGGGTTGTTATGATGGTCAATGGAGTGTCACTTCGTTTCCAGAGTGCATTGCAATCCCTTGCATACTCCCAGATATTCCAGGAGCTAGTTACTTGGTGAGATTTATTATTACTACGCTTTATATGCTAGATATAGGAATGTTATTTGAAGAACCTTTTAATAAACATTACAGGTTTATAATTATTAATAAATTTTATAGAAATATAATCAAGATTTGAAAACAATGTTAATTAATAAAAAACTGAGTTTTCATAACGATGATAAATACTGAACAAACTTTGTAGTCATATTAAGAAAATATTGGCTTCTGAAATTCAAGGGCATGACACATTCAAAATTTAACTTGGATCGTCTCAGCTCTCAAAAATGGGTCATAGATTTTAATAGGAGGGTTCTGATTATATCAACCTTTTTTTAGTGACAGATTTTTAAGACTGTTTTTAACGTGGTTGGGTAAAACTTATTCGTCGTTCTAATAGAGCTTTTTGATTTTTTACAGTTTCCGTATAAAAAATGTACTTTACACCCGTAAAGTTTTAGCAATTCTTTTCAAAATATATTTTAAACTGATTTTAAAATACTTTCGTTGGTTCGTTGGTTATGGACTTTTTTACTGATGAAATAAACGTCTCATTTTTTCACTAGTAAACAAAATTTAACATTTTGAAACCCAAAGTTGTGGAAAAAAATAAATAATTTTTAAACTGTTTTTTATTAACTATATAAACAATGGTAAGAAATTCTAAAACAATTTAAATATTCAATGTAAAGTTTCGATAATGTCAAAGCCTGAATAGGAAATAAAGAATTTGAATAAGATATGCCAATATAGTTGCAGATGCAATTGAAACGGAAAATGAATTTGAATTATTTTAGTAGAAAGCGTTTATATATCTTATAAATGAAATTTCATCCTATTTAATACTTTATGCATTTTGGTTACATAAAATTTACTTATTACAATTGCTTTAGTCAAACACCCTCCCTCCCATTTGCCGCCCCAGTGCGATATTTTTTGTTTTAACAATTTACTAGGTAAATAATAATAAAATGCAGTTTATAGGTTTTATAAAAAAAATTTGTAGCAGTTCTAACAAAAAAATATATTTTCTAATATATTTCTATTTTCATAGAAATTGCAAAATGTATAAAGAAAACTTGTAGATAAAGTTCCTTTTTTATTGTTGCATAAAATACTATAACGGTATTAATATTTGTCATTTCAAAGTTTTTAAGCATTAATGATCAGGTCCTGTTGTATAAACAGCTTTTGAAAACTAATTTATTATCTTTGATAATATTTTTAGGGTGGCTATCGATCAACATTGACCATTGGATCTGGAAGTTCTGTATCAGTGCTATGCGATAATTCACCACCAACATCGGCTATTAATTTGGGTAAATATTTTGTGAGTAATTTTAAATTGTTCTGTAAAATGACGAATTATATTTTTCAGACTGTCATTTAGGAGAATTGGTCCCAATTTCTATAAGTTGTCATAATTCCCGGAAATCCAGGGAAGACCCTCTTGGCCCAACAGTTGCTAATATCACTGAACCACCAGATCACCTAGATCTGTTCACAACTCCATATCCAACTGAAATGTCGCTTATGATTGATGAGAAAGGCTGTGGACCACCAGCAAGGATCGATGGAAGTTTAGTTTATAGGTGAAATATTTTTCAATATAAAATTGTATAAAATAACTAATAAAATTATTCCAGAAATGGAGAACCAGTGACAACAATCGATAACAGCTTCCCGGTTGGAACAGAAATCACATTTAATTGCATTTCAAGTATCCAAGGGGAACGAAGCACGTGGAAAATTATCTGTGAAGACGGTTCTTGGATAGGGCGATCTCTAAGTTGTGGTGAGTTCAAAAGAATCTATTAAAGAACACAAAAACATTTATTTCAACTTCTTTTCAGCTAATACAAGTTGCATTTTTCGGAATAATGAACCCAATTTGGCAAGTTTCTACAATGATTTGGAGATAAGGGAAGAAGTTGTTGAATTTCCACCAGGCGCCACCGTTGTTTCAAGGTGAGATTAATCATATTCTGCTCCAATCGTCACACTCACCTCTCCAGGGAGGACATTAGTCTGGTGGAACCATTTATTCGTGTCCAAGACAACTGAAAATTCATGTTTTAGTTCAAAATTATCTTGGGTTTTGGAAAATATAATAATACTTACTTATTTCTCCTGGTTCAACAGTAGTTTTGAAAAACCCACATTCGTAGTAGCATTCAGGAGGTGGAGCTAAATACCACTCCTTTCTTCCTTTAAGTTGGGCTTGCCATGACGGAAGTCGAACGTTGTCAACCTTAACGCAGTAATAACAAAAGTATATATATTTAAAAATTCAATTATTTAAAAACTGCTCAATAATATTTAAATTAAGGATTTAAAACCCAAAATTACAACACATAATAAAAAAAAAAAAAATAAATTATCCCTTTCAATTCCTGTAAGGAACATGGGGGGTCGCAACCTCAACCAACGGGTTTTTGCGACATTTCGGTGACTATTTGTTTTCAGTGTATTATTAGTCAATTAATAGCACCTAGACCAGTTTGAAAAAGGACCCAGTCAATCCTATCCGCCCAGGGATCGAACCCTTGACTCCGAAGAGGCAGCCGGATGCGTTAACACATCGGCCACGAGACAGATTACAACACATAATAGTGTGTCCAAAAAAAAAAAGATGATAAATTCATTTTTATGTATTCTTTGTTATTATCCAAATATTTCTATAAAATTTCTATATTCTAATAATTTTTGTGGAAGGATGTAAAATGAGCTTTTTTTGAAATTGAAAACGATTAAAAACTCGACTAACGGCTCCTTATTAAATTCGTTTCATGGTTATAAACGAATTTTCCACTCAAGCAAGCCATAATTTTATGTGACTGTTATAACAGCCTGGATATAAATACGTACAATTTATTGTTAAAAATGTTCCCAAATTTTGACACTGAAACAAATTGTTTCGTAGGCATTAATGAAATAAATACCAAATTTTCACTAGTGCGAAAAAGTGACGCATTATGAAACTCGAATCGATGTTGAAAAGCTCACTTTTCAAAAGGGGAAAAATATTTTTCAGATCATTTTACAAAAGAAATTCACATTGTTCGATCTGCATCAAATACAAAAATGTTATAATTTGATTTATTTATTATAATTTTAAACTAAATTTGGGAGAATTATATAATATTTCTAATTTCATTTAATAACATTATTAATTGGTTATTACTGAATGTTAATTATTCTAAATTGATTAATACAAGCATCCTTTGTGCACTAAACTACACATATAGGATTTTTAGTTAGATAAGTCAATTTGTGACTTTTGAATTATACAAAATATAATAAAATTTAAAATAGTATACTCACGTGTAAATGAGCTCCTTTTCCTGGAACCCCAATAAATATCCAATCGATGGCATTATTTTCTGATGTTGCTGGGAGGAAATACGGTCTTGAATAATGTTTCCTTAAAATTTGCGATATTTCGTAGTTGCAATTGCTCCAACCGAAATACCAGGGTTTGTTTCCTGACTTTTGATTCACTCTCTCATCAGTCATATTGAACGCATCAAAAATGTCTATAAAACCAGATTTGTAAGGGAAGAACTGGCAGTCAAATTTATTTGATTTCCACATGAAGTCATCGTAAATGGATTTGAAGAAATTGTAACCAAAGACCTGAAATAATTAAACTTGAATTATAAGTAATACATATTAAAATCATTACATCTGTTGCTGTCCAATTTCGAGCACCATCAGCTATTTTAACTGGCCTTCCACTGTAGGCATATCTCGACTCAAACTCCGATGGTAAAATATTAGAAACCACGTCAAAGTTGTTCACGTTTCTACAAAAACCACAATCGATTGGAGGACGAAAAGCCTTTGATAATTCGTCGGGCATCGTAATTAAACACTAAAATGGATTGAATTTAGGTAAAATTACAATTCAAACCAAAGTTTACCTTCTTTGTCAAGAATCTCAAATCAAACAAGTAATGAAACACAAAATATCCCATTAGAAAACACAATCCTGATTTTCCTTTCCAGGTAATTTTCGGTTTCAAGTCGATTTTTTCTTTAATTATTGGAATTTTTAAGAGTTCAACCTTATGGGATTTAATGTCTTCTAAAATTGTTCCAAGTAACTGTTTAGGCTCCATTTTCACTTCAACTCTCCACAAAGACTCTGGTGAAACTGAAAAGAATTTCCTTTTCCAAACCCAAAACTTATTGAACTGGAAAATT
The DNA here is from genome assembly GCA_001014945.1 of Clogmia albipunctata. Lineage (NCBI taxonomy): Eukaryota > Metazoa > Arthropoda > Insecta > Diptera > Psychodidae > Clogmia > Clogmia albipunctata. The sequence goes on along the minus strand of JXOV01000038.1, from coordinate 19,925 downwards.
GATCCTTAAATCTGATAAATGGTTGAAAAGAGTGTGACGCCGTGATAAGAAGAACCGCCTTTGTATTGTCAATTGAATTATAATGCAATTATGTTCTTGCAGATGCGTGGATATTGGAAAATACACTTTGGTTGGCAGCAACACACGCAGTTGTATTCATTCAGAGTGGAGTGGACAGAAACCCGTGTGCTTTGGACTAAACCAGGAGAATGATTATGCGAGTAAGTAGTGTTGAAAACGGTTTAGAAATTTAATAGAAGTTAAAGAGTTAAATTTTTATGGTCTAAAATTCATGGGTTATAAGTGTCTTACTCGTACATATTATATGTTTCTAATTGATTCAAGAGGAGTCGCCTGGTTAGATATAGCACGAGTACACATTGGTTCACTTTAATCATCACACTTAATCAATTTAATTGAAATAGAGAAACATAATTTTTAATAGTTTAACATCATCTAAATTTGTTAGGATTTAGTACATTAATTAATAAAGGATATCTTTAAAAACAATTTTTGCAAATTAGATTTTCAACAAAGCCTAAATAATGAACTGATGTTTAAAAAAAGAAATTCCAACGCACAACAATCGTCACCGGTTTGGGTCTAACCAATTGGTTTTATGTAATCATAAATTTTCAATACTCTATCTATTCATTTGCCAATCGTTTACAATTGACAATCAAATATCATGTCTATGAATCATTACTTTTCTTTAAATCGCTACAGTAAAAGGTCCAATCTTACATAGATACCTACATACATACAGTAAAAGAGTGTTTCGCCACATTATTATAACGAAAAAGAGCAGTATTGGTCGGAGATTCAATTCTTGACTTTGGAAATCAAAAAGATAATAATTGCTGTGTACGAGGACTCTTGTTTTTTTTATGGCAACTACAAAAATTGATCATCAGGGTTCCATGTTGGTTTTTTTTATTAATGCACTTGTGCCCGAAAACGGATCATACGAAGGATAAAGTGATAAAATCAAAGACCACGTATTACATATAAGTTCTCAGATTAAAAATATTTTAGATTGTTGAGACAATAGCGACCTTAAAACTTCTTGTTTTGGAGCAATATTAGGGCTGAGAAGCCTCTCCGTCAAAAGTCTACCTTTTATTACACTTTACAAGAAGCACATTGAGAGATCGATTCGGAGCAGTGTTTGAAGCTGTTCAATCACAAACCAAATAAGTTTTTTCATCATGCCATGATTGTTGGACGAACATGAGTCCATTAGTACGCGATAAAAATTAAGAACAGTCAAAACAGTGGGTTGTATCGGGTAAACATGCTGCGAATTTTTTTTTTAAAAAAGTTTAAAGAATAAAAGCACTATAATAACCTTAGATTTTGAACCGATTTCACGCCAAATTACAATATTAAACGACTATAATTGGCTCTTTAATCTCGACCTCAGTGGTTAAAATCTCTTCAAATCCTCTTACGATAGGAGTATCATCGGCATCGTGGCAAAATGCCGTGGGTGTCAGACCGCCTTTGTATTAACTAATTCAGTTGTGCGACTACAAATTGAAATTATAAAAACAATTATTTTTTAGTGGAAAAATCCCCCACAATCCTCTTCCGGCATCAGAATGGACCGATAGCGCAGAGTAATGACGGAAAGTTGATGGTATTCCCGGGAACAACACTACACATGGAGTGTCTTTGGATGAGGCGGTTTGGCAATCCCAAGTGGAATGTCAGCCATGAATACAGGTAGAAATATTTATATTTTTTATTCATTTTCAACTGATTTTCTCAACAAATAAATAGGAAATACCCTGAGGGATGGGTGACGGATGAGAATCGAGATTCCACCCTGGAGTATCGGCTTAGCATTTTCCACGCTGTTGAGGACGACTCTGGAATATTCTCCTGTCAGACACCAGCTCGTCACGAGCACTCGATCGATGTCGTGGTGAAGGTAAACCTTAGAGCTATTAGAAGGAGTTGATTTTGAGAATTTATTGAATCTTTTGAGCATTGGTTTTTAATGAACTCTGTCCCAATTTGATTTAGGCGATTAACTGTGCGGAAATACCGTCGCGTCGGGGTCTTACTTTGAGCACGACAGACACGAAAATGAGCACGAAAGTGATATTATCGTGCGCAAATGGCAATTCGTTGATCGGTGCCAGCGAGATTACGTGTTTGCCCAGCGGTAATTGGAGCGCTCCGTTACCGGTGTGCGAAAGTAAGGATCTTTTAGCTACTAAAAACCATACATACGATACGATACCAAACAGGACAGCGCATGATCATGGCTTTCTTAAAGGTGTCGAATGTGGTGACATTCCACTGTTGACATCTAATAATGGGACCGCTCCGCGTGTCTCCGTGCTGTCCAGGGAGGTGGGCGGCCGCGTCGCCTTCAGCTGTTCCAACGGCTATGGGCTGCGCGGCCCATCAGAATCCGTCTGCCTGCCGTCCGGCGAGTGGTCAGCACCCTTCCCCACCTGTATCGGTAAGCCTACTAATCCCACGTAACGTAACCAATCCATGGGTCAGTGTCGTGTCCAAGTTTTGTGCTTCTTATTGTGATGATCCCTTATTTGATAATATTTTGGTTTTTTTTATTGGCAGGTAGAATATGTTTTAAACAGCTTATTGTGAAATGTATTCTTTAATTTAGTAACCTATTTCATTACTATTGACGCCAAACAACAGCTCCTTTAGTATTTTATGATTAACTATATTTCCGCGTGTGGCCAATTACGACATCGGTAAAAAAATTAACAAAGCCATTGATTTTTCATTAATACAAAGTTATGGTAGTTTATCAGTATAGGTATCATAAATAAATAAGCAAAGTTAAATTAGGTTTAGTTACGTTAAGAATAAAAAAAAGAAATACAAAATTTTTTTAGTTGAATTTGAATGAAATTCAAATAAAATATAGATAAAAATGAATATTATTTTGAGATCCTAATAGATTTTCTACATAGTATATTTTCGGTCTCAATGACGATTATATGAGCCATAAACTGAGAAATTATGTGTGTTACAAGTTACAATATTTCACAGTAAAAAATTTAGCTACGTTCCTTATATGCTTTATTTTCATGGAAATAATCAATGAAATATTAAGTAGTGCCAAACTATCGGATTCTGAGTGTATATTCTATATTCCAATTGCAACAAAGGATTATCAGTGTATTGTTTACTCCCTTCATATGTTTTCGTGGTTGCTATGGTCCGTAAGGAGCTGGTAATACATACTCACCGTTTATATTACCAACGTTAAACCTATCCCGTAAAGTGACCAAACCTACTTTACCCTAGTGTGCGGTGCCGTATGAGGTCTAATAACACTTTTCGTGCATCTGGACAATTAGTTAACATAAAAGGACGAAACGGTATTTCTCTACAAAACAATTGAGTTTAATTTAGTTTGATGTGAGCTTACTAAAAGTAAGAAACATATTCTACCTCCTAATACTGCTTAATTTTGTAAAGATATAAATATTACGTATTAATAATCAGAATGCATTCCTACTCCTCGTCACGTTTAGGTTGTGTCGGTGTCGTGTGTTGTAATTTTGTAATATACACGTGTAAAATGTGTGGAGCACCGTTTTCTAATTTACCATCGATCGAAAATATTATTATTTGATGTCTTTTATTCTCCCTTTACGTATTACTGATCTAGAAGTGCAATGCGAAAACCCGGGCGCTCCACTGAACGGTTACGCCCAAGGATCGGCTCCCTATCGAGCCGGAGACGTAGTCCAGTTCAATTGCAATCCCGAATACATGATGCAGGGCCAACCGATCATCGCCTGTCAAGACAGCGGACGGTGGTCTGGAGGATTACCCAAATGTAAGTAGAAAAATAGTTCCTTCTTTAATAATAACGAAGTATTGCATGTTTCGTTGAACTGTATTAACTGGTGATGTCAATATCGATATCAATGATTATTGATTACTTTTTTTAAAGTATCGAATCTTAATTATTCGTTATTAATTTTTTTCCAAATACATTTAAATCGAGAAATTACCAAATTACATAGAAAAGCATTTCGAAAAAGTATCATTATCGAATAATTAAGATTCGATACTTTAAAAAAAGTAATCAGTAATCATTTATGCATAAAAGTATCGAAATTTGACATCACTTTTACCCTTAAAAAGGAAAGATTATTATAAAATAATAATATTCCACTCTTTTCTTCGTCTGAAACTCTTAACATATGGTCAATTTCATTCTTTCCATATTCTGCTTTTCACTTCTTCCGCTCGAAGAGGATCGTGAGTTTTTAAGGCTTTAGAGTTTTTGGGTCGAACCCTTGTGATAGGCAAAATTAGGCTCGTTACAGTGTTCCGATGGAAATATATTTTACATCTAGGATTGATGAAGCGAGATGGAAAATACTCTGAGCGAAGTTTGAGAAGCTTTGTGGAAAAGAAATGTGAATGTTATGTAAAGAAAACGCCGGCTTTAATTTATCTCTAAGATAATCACTGAACTATCTCATGAAAATAGTTCTAAATTGATATTCCCAACTTTATTTCAACATAAATAGAAAGCCTTTTTTTCTGAAATCAATATTTTTATCATTTCAAATGACTATCTTGACAATGGAGGTAAAACTGAAAAATGCCTTTTTTCCTACATCAGTTTTAAGTTGATGAATATAACAAATAATATACAATTTCCGAAATATTAAGCAACTTCCTAAAAATTCCGTTTCAATTCTCATTTCAGGTGTACAAGCATGTTCATATCCTGGAACGACAATCAGCGGCCGAATGTCTTCGGTGAAGTTTTACTATGCAATTGGAGAGAACATCACCTTTACGTGTGATCCTGGCCTGATGCTGAAGGGTGCGAAGATGCTCAAGTGCATGCGGAATGGAAAGTGGTCGAACGCGATTCCTACTTGCGTGTCCTCGACCGAGAATTAAACCTAAACTAGACTTGTTCTTTTCTACAAAAACACACACACAGACACTCAATTAGGCAGACACTTTGCAAATAATAATGTTATATTTGATAGAAGACAGAAAGAAAGAGAGACACAGAAGAGTTAGCTTTAGAGATTTTTGTTGGGCTTTACAATGCTAAAAGGAAAAATATAATTATATATATAAAAACTATCTTGATACTGAAAACTTGATGAAGGCAATCGTAGATTTTATTGTTAAACTTAATATATAATAAATATTTAATAATGATAAAAAGGAAAAGAATCAAAACTATAGAATTAGAAGAAGAATTGCACAAGAAATTTGCTACAATTGTCCGTTTCTGGTTGCTCAATTAATAATCAAATTCCTCTTTCCCCCTTTGCGGAGACACAAAAAGAGCCAAAGATTTTTTTTGCAAAAAAAAGTATTTATAAAATTATATATATACATAGAAATATAATATATACAATATAGTGAGGATATTTTTAGAGACACACATAATTCATTACAATTAAACAAGACAAAAAAACATGAAGAGAAATCTAATAAAAACTGAATCATTCTTGTACATTGTCGTGTATATAAATTAAATGATATAAAAGGAAGTTTACCGTCATTTTTGTTATGATCCTGCCCCAAACTGCTTGTCCCATTCCTCATACGCTACGAGATCCTTTGAACTAACCGTCGCTTTCACCCTCTTCAGGGCTGATTCAAAATCGGAATAGTTTACAGGACGGATTTCGTTTTCTTTTATGTGAAGTAAACTAGATTGTGGAAGTGATCGAATTGGTTCCATCGAGGCCTCTTGGCAAAGGCATTTAATATCAGCTCCCGAAAAACCTGTTGTTCCTTCGCCAATCATGTTGAGTTCTGCATCATCAATGTCGTAAAGGTTATTATTCAGGAGTTTTTGAATCATTTCAATTCGATCCTAATTTTAAAAAATAAAATGATTATTTGAAATGTAAGTTTAAAAATTAACAAACCTTCAATTCTGGAAGGGGAATGTACAGTCTTTTGGTTAATCTCCTCCTCGCAGCTTCATCCAACTCTTGAGGCCGATTTGTAGCTCCAACAATTAAAACTCGCGCATCATCTGATGTTGCTGCTCCATCCAGTTGAATCAGAAACTCTGTCTGAAAAATACAAATTCCAAAATATATCATAATATACCAGTTGATATTGTTTTTATGATTTAATTAAAGTAATTTTAAATTCGTTTGCATTAAATAAATTATAATTTCAGCTTAATTACAAATTAAAAAGTTTCCATTTGTGTATAATGTATATCAATAATATTGCGAAATAATTTTCGAATTATAAGTAATGACGCAAAAACAACAAATAAAATGGGCGGATTGACTGGAATCCGTCTACAACTGGTCTAGGTGTTCTTAATTGACTAATAAAACACTGAAAACAAATAGTCACTGAAAAGTCGAAAACCCGTTGGTTGAAATGGAGTTGAGACCCCCATGTTCCTTGCCGGAATTGAAAGGGAAATTTTTTATTTAACTCCATTTTATTTTATAATTTCTTCTGCAATTTTTTAATTAATTTAATATTTTAATTTATACAAATGACAACTGAAGCTGTATATTTATCTACAAGTAAGATGTAAGATCCCATATCTGCATTATTTTGTGCTCTAAAATTCCATGCACACTTTATGGTCCAGAATCCCATCGTTTAGAATTTGTCTCACTGCGTGAAGCATATGCTTCTTGAATAAGCTGACGCGAAAGCAGTGGTCTTCAAACAGATTAAGAATATATTCTGATTTTGGATAAGTTTATGTTTTAGGTCATTTCATTGTAAGTTCAACTTACACACTACACCGAGCAGTGGTTTTAAGATTTTAACTGTAGTAAATCCAAAAAGATTTTGTAACGATTCAACTCACGCGGGTCGTTTTTTTTCCACATACCATATAAATTTGAAGAAAAACCATTTTTTGGAGAATAAAAAGAGTTAGATATAAAGTAAAACCTTAATATTCTCAGTACGTGTTATTGGTTTAACAAAACTGTCAAGAAAACATTTTATGGGAAATATTAAAAAAGAAAAAACACATATTGTTTTTAATTACGCCTTCGTGTTTTTATAGGCCCAGTATTTACATTTCTTTTCCCAAATACTAAAATTTTGATATTCACAAATCACAAATAACTTCTTTTCGTCTAGTTTCTTGCTCATTAAACAAACTCGGTCCTTTTGAACGGAAAATGGGTGAAATTAATCAATTTGTTTTTCTATTCAATTCTTGTAAGGATCATAGGGAGTCTCAACCTCATCCACAATCAACGCGTTTTGTCTTTTCATTGACTAGATTTTCAGTGTATTATTAATCAATTAATAGCATCTAGACTGGTTGAAAAATAGACATTCTAACACTTATGTAGGATTGGTGTAAAATGAAGTGTACTTCGAGCGCAGCAAGAATAAGTTGTGAAAGTTAAGTGTGAACGACGGAAAAGTGCAGTTGCGCAAAGAAGTCGATCCTAGTATTTTTATCAAATAAACACGGTATTAACTGATGAAACTGGTTTCAATAACCATATCCCACTTTCATTTCTACACTTATTCAAAAATCGAAATGATGGAATTAATTTTTTTTAAATAATTAATGATATTTCGATATTAAATTCAATCCAAAGTTTATTCCAAGTTAAAATAAATAACTATTTTTTTATCTTTATTTTAAAAAATAATCATAAATTAAGGAGCAGAAAAAACGACAACAAAAAGATCATTATTGAAAATAATTAATATTGTACGAAACTAGGATTCTTAAATTCAAACAGATTTCATAAGATATATTCTCTTACTTTTAGTCTTCTAGAGCTCTCGTGTTCCCCATCATGCCTTTGTGTGAGCAGTGAGTCGATTTCGTCTACAAAAACAACCTGAAAAGTAAATTTTCATTCGATGAAATAATTTAAATAATTTTTTAAAAAATTACCGAAGGTTCGTAATGATTGGCGACAACAAACAAGGCCCGGACCAGCTTTTCACTTTCTCCCACATATTTAGAGGTCAATGAAGAAGCACTAATGCTGAAGAAAGTGGCTTTTGATTGGGAGGCGATGCACTTTCCGATTAAAGTTTTTCCAGTTCCGGGAGGTCCAAACAATAAAATGCCTTTTGGGGGCTTTCTTAGGCCCGTAAAAAGATCAGGTCTTAGTAGAGGATTGACTACAGCTTCCCTGATTATCGTTTTAGGGTATTCCAGACCTGAAATATCGTTCCAGTCAATCGGTTTTGACTGGTCAATGATTTCGTTTTTAATAATTTCAATGAGTTTCGGTTCTATATTTGGGCATTTTTCAGCCAATTCTTCAGAGTCAAGGATATTTTTTTCTTCAGGTTGTGGTACAGGTTCTTGTGATTTATCTGGTTTAGTCAAAAGTGGGCTTCTAAAAGGAACAAAATCACTAGATTTCGAAGTTTTTGCAATTTCTGACTTCCTTTTTGGGTTTATCAAGTTCTCCAAGGCTTTACCCGATTTAAATTCCGTCACAAATTCCACATCGTCGTCATCATCTACCTTTTCTTGTTGTTTCAATTCTACAGGTCTATCTAGTTTCCGTTTCTTGGCCTGGACAGGGTGAGGAGTCGCGGGAATTTCGTCCAAAATGCTGTAATCTTGCGTTGAAGGGATTTCTTCAATTTCTTTTACAGCTTCTGGTTCTTCTACAACTTCTGGAGGCACAAATATTGGACTTTCAACTCGTCCATTTTCCTCACATGGTTCCCCAAACTGTCTTTTTAACTCATCATCACTCAAATCATCTTCCTCTGAGGAAATTTCTTGAACCAATTCATCTAAATCTTCAAAATCAACGTCAACAGTCTCTATTTTATTTTGTTTCATCACCTTTTGAACTTCCTTAAAGACCGAGTCCACATTTATTAACTCATTCAGTAAACCAAATACGTTTTCCATTTTAAATAAAATTAAAAACTAAAATCAACAGCTGATTGGTTTGTTGATATTTTATTCCCGCCAAAAGAGATTACAGTAAAGGGTATTTGAATGGCGTATAAACAACTATTGTAGAGGTAAGCTCGCTTGGTTTAAGTATACATGATCCAAACAACTTGGGCGATTTTTTACAATGTGTTAATACAAAACGCCTGAATTTATGCAATTGAAAAATATTACAGACTTTCGAAACTAAGACAAAACCTAATTTTATATTTTGAAAATTAACAATTAAAAAACTATAATAAAATTAAATTGGCAAACTCATATTTATATATTATGATGTGCTTTTTACTGAAATCTGGATTTACAAATTGTATTTAATTTTATAAATCATCATTTTTTAAATTAAAATTAATCCACCAATTTTTGCGAAATATCAAACTGAATTAAAATGATGACGTATGTTGTTGTCGCTCCAACAATCTATAAAAATGTATAAGATATTAAATTTATCAATTCACAAAATATAACAAATCTTACTGCAAATGCCATCGACATATCCAAAGTGAAGAAATGGCAAGGCTGCAACAGAAACTGCTGATCCAATACTTGTTGAGAGATTTGACGAGCCTGTTAAATTAAAAAATATCCATAAAACATTTATATGCATTTAAAATGATGATACTGCAAAATTAGAAATTTTATCCATTAAATTAAGATAAAACAGAAATAATCATTTTACAAAACTTCAAAATTAGTCTGGTCACCATGTACATTTGTACATGCGGCGACATTAAATTAATAAATCATCTATGAATTTTTATCAAAATGTAGAATTTGAATAGATAAAGTTATAATTATTTCATTTGCAAATCTTTTAAAGCTCTTTAGGCATTTTTGTTACAGAGAATTGATATTACATTTTAAAATATTTTTTCTGAAGTTGTATTTGTTTCGACGACACAACAACCATTACCGATCTAGGTCTAACCAAAATGGTTTTACGAAATCAAAGTTATTAAACGCCCTGTGAATTCATTTGCCTATTGCCAATTGAATTTCATGTTTTTACGAAAAAGATCCAGACTTTGAAAACCTGACTGAATTCGAACAAATAGTGTTGACGACACCAGTTGTTCGACAGTTGAAGCCGGGGGTATTATTTTTTGTAAATTTATTGATACAAATATTAATCAAAAATTGTTATTTGTTGATAATGGCATGTAAATTTTAAAAATAAAAAACCACTGCTGGGATTAGAATACGCGATATTTTCAATTTTGTGATGACGCTTAACCAACTGCGTTATTCCGGTCCCAGTTAAAGTACTATTGTCTTTTCTTTAGAATTAATATAATCGAATTTTAGATTTTATTTGAATTTGTTGACAAATCTTTGAAAGAATTTTTGACCTAACATGGTTGACTTAGTAATATAATTAACTTTTATAATTACCGCAATTTTATTGTCTTTGTTACTTTGGTCCATTTCGTAGTGATGCAAGTACATTCCAAGTTTATTGGCTTCATCCTTGGTTCTCTGGCAAATGTAACAATTCATAAAGATTTTGGTGAGCAACAAAAATATCCACAAGATTGATCCGAAAAGTCCCAGTTTATCGTCAGCAGAATAGGCAAGATTGTTTGAAGAAGATCTAAAGATAATATAATTTTTTAAATAATTTATGCAAATTAAAGGTTAAAATCTTTAGTTTGTATGCATATTATCCAAACAAAATATAAAGATTATAATTGAAAACAAATAATATTTATAATTTGGCAAATTTTCAAATACCTAGTTATGTACGATTTATGTTTCATTTGATGTTTATATGTTTCCTAACGTTTCACTAATGACACTAATGACTAAACTTATTATTCCAACATTTCAAAATATATCTAAAATATTGATTTTTATTGAAGGAATATTATTTGAAAGCCTTATTTTAAATATTAATAGTTAAGTATATAACTACGTCGATAAGGCATAATTTATAACTAGGCCGGTGTGTTATTATATTCGTATAAATGCTTATCGACCGTGTTTTATCCAATTTTTATGCATTGCTAAATAAATTAACAAAAAAATTAAAACGAAAAGCATTTTCCTTTAAATTCAAATTTAAAGTAAGGTTTCCTGTTACACACTTTCGGAGGGATAGATAACGAATTATATCTTGCATCCCTCATTTGCACATAGTTTAAGTAGTCGTAAATCATAGAGAGGTTCATGTAGGTGTTTTATTAAATATTCAAAACCATCTAAAACTATCTGTTAATACAGTTAAAACATGCATAATAAAATCTAATAAATTTAATGGATTTATTTTCCGGAGATAACAATTTAATATTTAAGAGAAAATTGTAGTCACTTGAAGCACTAGTGCTATAAACATCAATTTTATGCAACAAAAATTCATAATAATTATTTGTGCTACAAGGGTGTAAAGTCAACTGTTTTTAACGAGTGAAACGAGTGTGAAACATTCGAGCCGAAGGCGAGTGTTTCATCGTTGATATCGAAAAGCGTATGTTTCGATACGGGAGTGCAAAAAATGTTTTTATAGTATCAAAGAAAATAAAAATAAATAAAAAATAGTAATAAATTTAAAGTTATAGTTCTCCGTAAATTACAGTTTTTTGTGTGGCAAACTCATATTTTACATGTTTACCTGATAGTTTTGAGGCAGGTGAAGTAAGTCAGAGTTGTAATTGTCACAAATTGAATGGCTAAAATCAAGACAATTTGAATCTGAAATATTTTCATAATCAAGCGAGTACAATCGTGTAGTTTTCCAATTAAATACTGAATCATTTTCAGATTTATGGTCTTAGTAGCGGTCTGATTGATGTCAGCCTCTATGAATTTTAAGCCATTTAATGCTTCCAATTTTAAGAGAGGTAGGTTAGCTCCTTTCAAAGCTTTGTTCAAATTTTTGTAAGGCTTGCTAAAGTTGAGAAATTGCTGAAAAGGCGTTAGTTTGTGGCTTCTCAAAATCTTATTGATTAGTTTCAAACGATAACGAATTAATGAGACAAAATAGAGGAATTGAACCAAAGTGGAGATTGAGATGTACAGAGGCACCAGACAGGTCATCAAGCACAGGTTATCGTAAGTCACAAAATCTTGAATGTACATGATGCTGGAAAGAAAGAGAATTAGTATTCAAGTTTGAAGACAAAAAAAATCAATCAAACCAATTTGTGTATTCAGATGCTCCAAGAAGTCCTATGCAAATCGCCATTATAAGGATGGGTAATCTACAAAGAAATATTTAAAATTAAATAGAAAATTTTGTATATATAGAATGTTTATTTTCATTTAGTCCATTTTAAATATAGATTTTTGTTTTTATTACTAAGAGCTACTAAATAATAGATATTTTAATGGGATACATTCAAAAGTTTAGCTTTCGAGGAGACCTTTTTTCTAGGAGATGTAGCCGTTGATGGAAATTGCTATTTTATAACCAATCGAAATGTTGCGAAATGTACATTGTTCTTCCCACTATTAACAAATTATAAATAAAGTTGAAAATCAATACTAATATAAATGTATAAACAATGGAATTTAAACATTTTTAACAAATCAAAATCAACATAAGTTGAACCATAAATATTAAAAACACAAACTGCAAGTAGAACTATGTAAAAATACTGTTTAATTTTTTTGTTGCTCTAGAATCTAGGATCCAGAACTTATAGGGGATTGTTTTGTTGAAGTGATATTTGCTTTATGAAGTGAAATTAGAGAATATAGTAAAAATCCCAAATTATCAATGTAATCTATTATTTTCTTTCTTATAGTATTAAATAATATTTCACTTATTATATAATATTTATAGTTTATTAACACACATATGGAATACAAAGTATATTTACATGAAGATCACTTATTTGGCACTAAGACTTAAATATTAACACGCGAACGCGACGGCTTTTGAATATTTTGTTCCTTAACACGAGGGTCCTCTCTCGACCGGGACTGGAGCTCGACACGATGTTTACACTT
>JXOV01000034.1:10085-21018 GCA_001014945.1 Clogmia albipunctata | reverse complement strand
AATACAATGTTGAAAATAACTATTTTTATACTGATTTTCCATTTTATTTCATAGAATTTTTCTTTGAAAATTGTTGGTTTTAGTGCAATGGAGGATAGAAATTTTTCAAATTTTTGAAAAATAACTAATCCAAATAATGGTCCTATTTTATTTAACTATGCACCACAATTTTTAATATTTTTAGATAAATGTTTTAAAATTTTATTTAGTAAACAAAACATACACACTATACTCGTATAGCTTATCCCTGANGTTGGTTTTAGTGCAATGGAGGATAGAAATTTTTCAAATTTTTGAAAAATAACTAATCCAAATAATGGTCCTATTTTATTTAACTATGCACCACAATTTTTAATATTTTTAGATAAATGTTTTAAAATTTTATTTAGTAAACAAAACATACACACTATACTCGTATAGCTTATCCCTGAAATACCCAGATTTTTTTTATTGAATTGAGAAAATTATGAATTTTCAAATAAAACATTATGCAATAAAACTAATTCAATTATTTTGAGTGTAAATATTTTAGTGAAGGTGTCTGGTTGGTGATATTAGATGGCCATAAGACATGGGAATGCCTAAAGGCACGCTTACTTTGAGAAGCTCTAAAATTTCTAAAAAAATTTCCCTTTCAATTCCTGTAAGAAACATGGGGGGTCGCAACCTCAACCAACGGGTTTTGCGACATTTCGGTGACTATTTGTTTTCAGTGTATTATTAGTCAATTAATAGCCCCTAGACCAGTTGAAAAAGGACCCAGTCAAAAATTTCTAAATATTACTTATTTATAATTATTTTTAAATAACGGTAAGAGATATATTTAAGAGTTATGAAACAATTTTTAACTTTAAATTTAATTGACATATATGTTTTAATAATTTTTGAAAAAGTAATAATTAATTTTCGTTTTTTTTCCTCGAATTCACCATTTGAATCACTATTAATCGAACAGTTTTCAAGATATTTGAAAAAATCAAGGTGTGTATGACTTTAACATATTTTACTAAAAAATATTTGAAAAATGCTTTAGTCTATTATATATTATCACTCAAATTAAGCATGCCTAAAGGCCCGCGTGGACATTTAAGGGTTATATTCAAGTGGTAAGCATCCTTGACTACATCGTCAAAGTCATTAAGAGGATATTTTTCTAGCGCGAAAAAGTTCCCATTTGTGTTTATTAATAATATTGCGAAAAATATTCATAACGAATTATAAGTAATGGCGCAAAAATATAAATAAATAAACTGGGCGGATGACAGGATCTGTTTACAACTGGTTTAGGTGATATTAATTGACACTGAAAACATCAGTCACTGAAATATCGAAAGAAGTGTAAAAGAATACTGATAAAAGAAGTAACATTATTCATCCTTATTCAAATATAAATATATGTATGAATAAGAATTGTCCAGAAGCACGCAAATGATTCCTTAAGTGTATAGTCATACGTCTTTTTTAATTTAAATAATATGAAGGCCGTTTAAAGGGTTAAATATGAAAGTGTAACTAGATCCACCATTCGACACGGTACACTTGGACAATATAGGTCTGTCCACTTTACAGGATAGGTTTTCTCTTAGTAATATAAACATTTAGTATGAATAACCTCTTATTTAGGAACTACAGCAATCATGACATGTTGTGAGGGTGTTTCCTCCCAGCAATTTGTTTCAGTGAGTTCGCGAACAACTTCACTTTTNACTTGGACAATATAGGTCTGTCCACTTTACAGGATAGGTTTTCTCTTAGTAATATAAACATTTAGTATGAATAACCTCTTATTTAGGAACTACAGCAATCATGACATGTTGTGAGGGTGTTTCCTCCCAGCAATTTGTTTCAGTGAGTTCGCGAACAACTTCACTTTTGCCTTGGAAAAGATTCCAATTGGAAATGGTAACGGCTTTCATTAATAACGTCGCTAAATTTGATTTGGTTAATTTTAAGTTAATTTTCAAGATTTTCAAATTAAAATACACAATGAAATGAACAAGAACAGTGTTTAGAAATGACCTGAAATGCAGAAATTGTGTTGCGCAGAAGAAAAACAACAAAATTGTGGAATTTTCAATAATTGAATAAAATTTCATTATTTTTGTAGTAAACGTGATTAATAAAGCTTTGGTATTATATAAATTCCAGATATAATTGTTTTAATCGTGTTGGTGTGTTATTTTGATGTAAAATTTAATTTTCAGGTGATAAAAAGTGTGATTCGCCGGTTTCATTCATATTTCACCTCATATTTAAATAATTACTTGGTTTTTCAAGTGAAAATAATAAGAATGTGTTCTACCTATAGTCATTCTTCGTTTGTATTACTAAAAGTAAAATAATTTAGTGTCAAAATAAAAATATCTTAGAAAGAACCTGAAATACGAATTTATTCCGCTGCTTGAAGGGACGGAGCAGAATTATAATGTATGTTTTTGTCGTAGACTCGGGGAACAGGGAATGGGAGTTTACTGAAATCGACAGCAGAACGAAATTTATTTTTATATTTAATACTCGTATGAAAATGGTTTTAGAAAAATATACTGTTTTCCGCCAAATTTTCCCAATTTCCTCATTGTTTCTCATAAAAAATTAATCAGTTTTTGCAATATCAAAATTGAACATTACTTGCAAATCGCATATTTGATATGATAAGCAAATAGATAAATATGAAAATATCACTGACGGTAGAAGAGATAACAAATTATAGATTTTTAGTCCCATAATGGCAAAATGGCAATAAAGTTTTTTTATTTACAAATGTCGTTTAAAAAAAACTCACCTTATCACTGGTATCTGAATCTGCATTTTTATCAATGACGTTGTAATAATGAGCAGATTTCAAGAGCAAGTAATACATATGCAAAATGGAATACGTTTTGTTGAATTTCTTCCATTTCGCATTGTCAAATGAATTGTCTCTTATGCAGTTCAACGTCAATTGAAGAACATCCCTAATCAGATCTTCATGGACCATGAGTTGAAAATAGTCATCGATAAACTTGAACTGGTCTCGTTTTCGATCAGATTTCCCAGCCAAAAAAATGCATATGATAAACTGAACTTCTTGCCACGGAACTTTCAGGGGACAATTCTTTATAGGCTTTAAAAGTCTCGCCACACATTTTAAGATCACGAATTCTTCAATTAGATTCTCAAATTTAGAATTCAAATAATCGCCCACAATTTCTTCAAGAACTTTCACCCTTTCACTCATGTCTTCTTCACATTTTTCTGGGATTCCGTTTTCGTTTGAATACTTTAATCTGTATTCAACTACAAAGTCAATTATCAGCTGAACTACTTTTTGGTCCAGAGCAATGCCCTTCACTTCACATTCGGAATAAAACTCCGAGAGAAAATCATAATTTTCTTTTGTATGTTCTAATGTACTAAGAGATTTTTGCACATTTTCAAAATTTTCTTCCAACAAAACACGTCTCAAAGCCATTTTCGTCAACAATGGACTAAAATGATTTTGAAACTAGTGTTACATAATGTGTGTATTGAAGTTTGATAAACTCGCTTATCATTCTATTCAATTTCTTATCTTTAGAAGTCGATAACTTTATGCTGATTAAAAGAAATTTTTTTATTTCAATTGTTATAGAAACAAAAACATAACTAATAGTTCATTGGTTACTAAAAAAAAGACAAATTTGTGAAAATATAGAAATATTCTATTGAATGTTGAAAAGAGTATAATAAACAATTATGGTAAACAATACAATACAAACATTATTTAAATCTTATGTAAGTTGTTTTGAAATTTCTGTTGCTTCCAAAATGGATTTTATATAAAATAAAAGATAAAGGTAATATAAATATGTTTGATTTTTAGGTAAAATTCGATTTTTTAAATTAACAATATTTACATAAAACAAATAGAACACGGTTCAGTTTCTTCACAGGTTTGTTTGCAGCCCATCATTTAAATGAAAAAAATTAAGTCGGTCCAATTTACTCAATAGAGTAGAAAATTCTTATTCGCGCTTTCCGTATTCGTGGATTAAAATATAAGACCGAATTCCTATATTCTTGTATACAACAGTTATTTATAAAACTAAGTCAATAAGGCAGGATATTATTAAGCTCTAGAGTCATGACATGCTTTCAACGAGTGTTTTAAAGATGGCACATACACTCCGTTCAATGAAATGACTGTATTCAACTTCTTGCAACGGAGTGTATCTCTAAAATGCTTTCCAACAGTGTTTAATAAAAAACAATTATGCAGTTTAAAAGTTATTTATACAACAAGGTCGATAAGATAGGGCATTATTAAACGCAATGATTGCTTTAAGCCACGAGAGTAGCTCGTGCCCGAGGGTTTTATAATGCACATCAACCGAGTTATGTAAAAAAATTTTAAAAAAATCCTTTTTTCAATTCAAATTCAATTTAGCCTAAACTAATTTAAAAATTTGAAATATTTTGCATATCTCTTAGCCGTAAGTAGGCGTAGTTCAAGAGTTTTACGATAGGTGGCTTATTACAGATTCATATTTATTTGAAAATTATCCGTTTAAAACTGTCAAACTACAGATAAACCACATACAACAAAACTGATGTCCATAAATTGGATGGATTTCTTTCACGGAGTTCACACTTTAATAATAAAGAAAGAGAACTAGTGCTTTAAAAATTATTATAGCACTTGTGCTATAAAAACGAGTTTTACAGAACAAGTTATAGTGCCATACTATGGGTTTTATGCAACAAAAATGCATAAAATAAATTAAAACAAAAATCATGCTATAAAAACGATTTAGATAGAACCAATTTTAGTGCCATAATATCATTCGCAAATAGAATAGGAATGAACATATGTACTTTAACATATTGGATTATATGGAAGGTGATTCTGATATAAATGTGATTATTGTAGGGGACAAAATTTATTGTTAGAACATCCTGTCATGTATCCATGTATCTCATCTAATTCCAAGTTAAAAAAAGAATAAGTTATTTTGAACACAAGGAATGAGTTGTCGATTCTTGAACCATAAATATTAGTCGGAAAGCTTTGTGGAAACTCCACTAAACCCTGACGAGAACTAGGGCTCAGCGATCCAACTGTACACCCCCCACAAACTGTTGGAATAATTTGACATGGCAAATTAATAATTAGTAAAAACGAAATAATTATAATTAAAACTATTTTTTTTATGAAAATTCATTTTTTTATATTTTTATCTTAACCTAAAATTATAAAACAGTTGATAAACATTACTCTAATATATGTGTGATATTTTAATTGTTGTTGGCACAACCGACATTCCTTTTAGATCTTATTCTATAGATTACATTGTACAACCCTTTACAAAAAATCTCAAACAACAAAACTGACAATCGTCTGAACATTCCAATTCCAAATAATTTCATCTCCTTTTCAGCACGAAACGATGATGATCCGAAAATTGTACATCACTATTAATGAACATGAAATTTTAATCCAGACAGATACAATATTATTGGGAAAATGATATGTTTGTTATATGAATTTATTGCTTGCACATCAGCTCTTTTATTGCCCTCGATTTCATCGGATAATATTTCTGAACATTATATTATGATTTCCATTATTGACTCAATTGCAGACCATTATTCGCAAACACAATTGAATTTCATTTCTTTTTAATAATACCCAATTCCAGAATAATTTGCTTTATTACAGGTTATTAATACTTATCAATATTATCTGAAAATAAAACACACCCCTTTATTTTAATAGCATTTATTACAAAAATTTAACTAGTTCTTGTTCAGCGATAAAATAGTAATTCAGACGCCTTCGTAAAGTTTTTGGAAATTAAAATAATTTGGGTTTGCTGTTTTGAGGTTCAAATGATCCAATTATGTAAAAATTTCTAAAATTAAATTATGAGGAATTGTTTTGTTATAGTTATGATAGTCTTAACAGGAAAAAATACCCTCATAGCAAGTTCACACGATTACATTATTGATAGTATCCCTTCCTAACTTTTCCCAGAACATTTAAAGAAACTATTATATCGATAACAGTAAATTAGTTACGCCTAGTAGCCGGTAACACATCCGGCTACCTCTTCGGAGTCAAGGGTTCTTGTTTAGCGATTCAGACACCTTCACAAAGTTCTCGGAAATTAAAATAATTTGTATTTGCACTCCCGTATCGAAACATACGGAAAATTTAGAATTTTTATTTCACTAGTGAAAAAAATTTGTCATAAACTATGTAAAAAATTGGTCTCAAAGTCAAAATTTGGTCGCCATTGTTGCCCTTTAACTATACAAAATATTGGTCTCGGCTATGCCATAAGACCGTGCCTATATTTCAAATTAATTAATGTTTCCTGTTTTACTATTTATTGTTTAAACAGAGATCTGCATAAAATTTGGCTATTTTTGTTCGATTTTTGGCACATTATTTAGATATCAGAGATAAATCTGCATAAATGTAATGTAAGTAAATTATATAATGGCCTTATACTGCTTTAAATGGAAATTTATTTTCCATAAATTAAAGCAAGCAAATGTTCCATGCCACATTTTATTGTGGCATGTTTGTTTGCTTTAGGCATTAGCCTTATTGCCAAGTGGAATTCCAACTGTTAACGGTAACTTCACAAGTTAACATTTTACGTGAAACATTTGTGAAACATGTCAATGTTTTAATTTTCCTTATAAATAATGAAATTTAATATGAAATTGTATAAATTTCGGTGCTCATGAGTGGAGTGCAGAAAACGTTATGTCCTGTTCGGGTATAAAGTCCTGTTTTTTAACTCAGAAACGATGAAACACTCAACTTCGGCTCAAATGTTTCACACTCGTTATGCTCGTTACAAAACAGTTGACTTTACACCCTTGTAGCACAAATAACTATTATACGTTTACTGCTGTTATGGTTTAAATCTTCCACTTATATATAAAGTTTTTAAGTTTCTTTATGAGAAGGTGTTTTTTAGTAACTTAAATTCAACATTCCAATCCCAACGAATGACTATCAGTGCAAGAGAAAACACCCTAACAACAAGTTCTCATGACTTCAATAATGTAAGTAGCGGGTAATTCAGGCTAACTGTTCATATAAATAACTAAAGTTAAAACTTTTCTTGAATAGTCAGACCTATACTACCCTAGCCTGAGGTGCTGAATGGTGGGTCTAATTACGCTTATATCCTTTCCCATTCCAAGGACTCCTCAGATCAGAGATTTTCGATTTTATTATTGGCATTGTCCGAAATTAAATGGTAATTCAAAACTAATTGTATTCAATGCTTACATGAAACCTCTCCTGTGACGTGGTTAGATTTTTGCTGCACTAGTAGTGTGATGTGTTAAATGGCGGTCTAATTTCACTTATGTCCTATTCTGTCGGATCATATAATAGACAATCTTTTTCTAAGAATTAATTTTAAAAAAATAATTTTTAAAATCTCTTATAATGGGTCTGAATATACAGTGTGAATTGAGGTCATAGCCGAGCCCGTTTGTCCTTGATATCTCTGGAACCAAAAGAAGCTGGATCTTCAAATTTACACTCAGTATATCTCTTTACAGATTACAACCTTAGGTTAAAGCAAATTGTAAAATATTTTGCGAAATTGATGAGTTCAATAGTTTGTATTTTAATTTAAAAAAGGACTATCCGTGTAAGCATTAAGCTCACTCACGGAATTTAAATGATTTCTATAGTTCGAAATAGGGGCTTGAGTTAGTGTCGCGTTACAAAATTGGAATCGTGTGTTCCAATCCCAGTAATGCAATAATTTTTCATTGGCCATTATAAACTAATAATAAAAATTTGTGATTAATATTTGTTTAAATACATTTTCAAAATAATATCTCCGGCCTCAACATTCGAACAACTAGTGTCGTCAACATTATTTGTTTATTTGTTTTCAAAGCTTGATGGAGTACACAGAATCGAACAGATAAAAACCGGATCATTCGAATACAAGTACTCTGCTGCTGTTCAATGAACGGGTACATATGAAAGATAAGAAAGGGGTGGACTTCTTCGTAGTAGGCGTATTCTATTCAATGACAATAACATGTCAATAAAATAGCCTCTATATAGAATCATCAGCTAATGATACTAATCACATAAAGAAAAACAATGATTTACAAAGATAATATAATATTTAATTGTGTGAAAAATTGGCAAATGAATAGTTCTTGGGATAATTTTTCGATAAAATGGCGTTTACAACTATTATATAGAATGGATTACACTTTCGAGCCATAATCATGATTTTTTGGTCGCGAATGGAAGTTATTGATGTAAACGACGTTTATTTCAAAAGCAGTAGTTGTTAAGACACACCAACGATCATTTTTAAAAGAAGTTTCCTAAACGTGTTATTTTTTTAAGTAAAATCTTGTTATTAAACACCTAAACAAGCCGTTTGTAATAAAGGAAATTAATGTAAAATATGTGCTGCTAGGATATACTTTTAACATCTTATGCTTATACTAGCTCGACTCAGCCCCCTTCGCGTCAGCTACTCTGTTGAGCATTGCCCGTCGTCTACCACGAGGAACTGTGGATGGGAGTTTCCTATCACTAAACATCATGTTCAATTCAAGTACTGTCAGAAGACTTTATTTTAAAATTACATATATATAAAAAACGGATTTTACACCCGATCATGATATAAATTGGTTTGCAATTTCCTTAGAAATACACGAAAAACTAAAAACTATTCGATACGGAAGTGCAAACAAGACAATATCTCTGACAAAACTTCACAAATAGTTCAGAACGATTAGAATGGAACAAATTCAACTCTTAAAAACACATTTGAAAATTACCTATTTATATAATAAAATTTAAAAAATCTATTGATTTGCTGCCAAGGAAGAGAAAGATTCTATTCAATTCAAATTTTGAAAAAATTAATTTGCATAAATAAAAAATTATTAAACATTTATTACCTACATTGTTTTTAGTTATATGACCTAACTAATGTTTATTCTATTAGAGATGTTTCTAAGCCATTGCTATAAATAAATAGTTATTTAAACGACTAGATCGTCGAAAAATCTATTAATAATCCCTTAAAAGTTATTTGCACATCAAGGCCAAGTGTAATAATGCTTATCGACCGTGTTTTATTCAAAACTTTATGCATTATAAAATAAATTTACACAAAATCTTCAAAATTCTTCGAATTTCTAAAATAACACATGTTGCGCTCTCTATGATAAACCACAAGAAAATGAAGTTCATAAGTTCTCCGATAGATGACTTATTTGATTTTACACTAACAACTCACAGTGAAACCACGCCAAACGAAAGTGGCGTACATATAAAATTATTGGGTTTCTTTTACTGAGGTCACACTTTAATAATAAAGAAAAAGCACACGTGCTTTAAAAGATTCTTTTTGTATTGTAGTGAGTGTACTTCACTCACACTCTCGTTAGTATTAGTATAACGTAGAATGTAAGAATTAGCGTTAAGCAAATAATGGGTGAGTCTTATTGTAACCGCGGACCGATTAAGAAGGGCTAATAAACCGGATTGCGCTAGGCGCTACCCAAATGAGTTCTTTTAATCAATAAATATAAGTGTAACAAAAGTGAGTATTGATCACCAGCATAAGAAGTGAACAGGTAACTTATTACACTATAATAACGTCTTTGACAGAGCAAAATTGAGTGCCATAATATCAATATTAGGCAACAAAAATGCATAAAAATATATTTGCACACATACAGTTACTTATATACAAATCTACCTACATTTGCAGTACAGAATCTGTACTACATAGCATATCAAACTGATATCTGTAATTTAAAAAGTGCCTTTAAATTTTCCATTATCCCGTTAACTATCTCGATTTCGCCCTTGAGCAGATCGGCAACTCAATGAAATCCCTACAGATACACAATATTATGGAAAGACAATGATCTGTCTAATAGTCTGGAATTCTCAGGTACTCGTATTTCATATTAGAGTTTAATTCCCGAAAATAAGCAATGTTTTCAACAAGTATTTAGAAGAAAATCATGAGAACAACAATTTTTAAATATAAAAGCTGAAAACAAAATTAAGAAAATCGTATAATCTCATTTAAGTAAAAAAGTCAACGAATTTTTACGTTAAGAAGTACACGAGGAATTTCAGGAAATTTTATTATTGGCTGTTGCCCTCTCAAAATTGAACTTTATTCAATTATTTCAAATTACTGTTATAAATAAGCAATCTAAATGAGGATTTTTGTCAAGGGAATATTACGAGTAAATGTACTTACGTTTAAAAATAAACTCAATTTCCATTTTATTTGAACGCACCTATTAATTATTTACTTTTCATTTTGATGTTAGGCTCAATAAAACAATTTAGTTTATAGTATCCATATATGGATTTTCGGTTAAATATATCAATAAAGTGTAATTACACAATTTGTCATCATTTATTGTCTATTCGTGGAACTAATGTGACAATTCGGACGATATTACCATAAAATACATTATGGTTTACTAGAATAGATTCAATTTAATTAAAAAATTGTCTTTTAAAAAATACCTAACTTAAAAAATAGTTATTTGTGCTACAAGGGTGTAAAGTCAACTATAACAGGACTTTACACACAATCAGAACATAACGTTTTTTGCACTCCACTTATGAGCACTGTAATTTTTACAATTTCACATTAAATTTCATTATTTACAAGGAAAATAAAACAATTGACATGTTTCACAAATGTTTCAAGTGAAATCTTTAATTATAAAGTTACCGTTAACGGTTGGAATTCAAATTAATAAAGCAAATGCCTATTTTATTGTGACATTGGGATCATTTGTTTGCTTTAATTTATGTAAAATAAATTTCCATTTAAAACAAAATAAAGCTATTACTATATTAATACTTACATATAATATATTTACAATACAGTTAAGCAGATTTATCTCTGATATCTACATAATGTGCCAAAAATCG